>JAECUM010018630.1:0-40715 GCA_016617855.1 Megalonaias nervosa | reverse complement strand
TATATATATATATATATATATATATAATCTTCAGCACGTCTGTGTGTGTATGCTTAGTTAAAGTAACTCTGATAATGAAAGCGGGTAGATATGATCTTACAGTTCTACTACACCACCGGGTAGACCATGAAAATCATCACAATGTTCCAGAATTGACGTGAAACATGTCTTATAAAGACAATCACAATTCCGTTGCAAAATCCTTGAAGAGTCTTATATAGCAATAATTGCCATTGTCCACTAGAAGTAGCTTTGTTCCCATTGCAATTAACGATATTTTACCAAATTCACCACTTAATTTATCTCCCGATGTCCCCTCTTCAATAGCCAACATTAACGAATAAGATACCCAGATATATATATATATATATATATATATATATATATATATATACTCACTTAGATTAGCAGATTACAAAGCTTTATTTTGTACAATGATTGACGGCTCGATAAATAAGTATACTCCCAACGTAAATCTTGGTGAAATAGTTTATGTATTCCCACCTCATCGACATCGTCCAAAATTTAAAAAGGTTGGCATTTGATTCATTGATTTCCATCTTTCTCCAAATAATTTCTGGCAAGTTTTGAATCAGAAACAATTAACTGCAACAGTTTACAATGACTACAAATTACAAAACGTTAATGATTTCTCGATAATTAAGATTTTATATGCTCCTTTTTTTTAAAACGTAATAGTAATTGTTGCCAAATAAGCCAAGTTGTAGATTCAGCGACTAGATTTATGAGTAAAATAAACTATCTTATATATAAATACAAACGTGGATGTTATAGATGACATCTAATGGACAAATGCATTTCAATCCGATGTAAATATTTTAATTGTTTCCCATCAATACGTCCTGATGTTTGTAAAGCTCTACTGGAATTGTGGTCCCTATTTGTAATACATGTTATTATGCCTCAGATCTGCAGCCATAGGAGTCACTCGTGGAAAATGAAACAGATGAAAGTGAGCATTAACGTTGCATTTCCCAAAACATTAGCAGCTCCTCAGTTGTATTGCTTTTAAGGTTTGATCATAAAATTCGACGTACCCGCAAAGTCAGATCACGCTGCCTTCATGTTTCGGCCACCGTGCCACGTGCACATTGAAAACACCCGTTGTTCGAAACGATATTACTCAATCAGATGAAAATTGCTCAGATTCAACTGCTTCGATTCTCTCTGATAATTACACAGTCTTCTGAATAATGAAGCAAGTACTGTACTAGGTTGCTTTTTTAATCCAATAACTAACTTATAACCCACGAGATATGCCATCTTACCATCGGGTAACCTGATATAACCCTCCGGTGCGCAATTCGTTTAGTGACCTAAAAACAGGTTTCAACCGTACATATATTATTGCATACGAATGCAGGATACAATGTCTCCAGAACACCAAAAACATCATAAATTAACATTATAACTCATGCTCAGCTGGTTAACAATGAATGCACCAACTGATTCGTTCATGCGCTCAAAATCAATCATATATTAATCAGTTTGTAAATATGTGAATCTTTTAAACCAATTACTGTATTTAAGGGTTCTAAACCCTTTCTAATCGTTACACAAATTAGTGGAACCATATGACTTCAAATAAGCCCAGTAGAAACTATATATTGTAATTAATTATGATAGGGATACCTATATTATGTTGTATGTTTAAAGCGAAAAATAAAATAAATAATCATTGTAAGACAAAGTGAATGCTTGGTAGGTGAATGCATTTTATTTTAGTGCTGTTTTTTTTTTCATGTGAACCTTTGGAATATAAACAGCTCATTGCATGAATAGAATATAAGTTATTTAAAATATTGGAATAGGTTTGTGAATGCTTGTCTTTTGTACATTATGAGCATGTAAATGCATATGAGTGTTTATGCAGGAAAGAGAAAGAGTCAAATAGAGAAAGATCCAATTTAAGGGACTACAAGTACACCGGGTCAGGTGGCGATACAAGGAAATGCGGACAACCCTTTTAAACTAAACTGATTAAATGAAGAGAGTATTAAAAGAAATATAGTCTTTTAGTCTCGCCTGGGTAAATTATATAATCAGCTGGCCCTAGAATGTTTTCTTTTGTTTCCATAACTTCAACAAAGATGACTGAATGCAAAATATTAAAGTAGTATTGTTATGGTTATTTCTGCCCCGGACATAATTTACGTTATTTGATGATAAAACCCAAAGCGACAAATATTATTACAATAAAATCCCATCCAATACATTCATGCCTCACAGACAGATATTCTAAAGATTCTGGAAGGTCATCTCCGTCCATGTCTTGTCATAAGAAAGGTGAACGAGAAAATTAACCATGCAGTGGTAAACGAAGTGAGTACAGTATTTAAGAAACACAACAACGTGTCATATACGATCGATGAGCTGCTCGCAATAAATGATGAAACATTTTATGACATAAAACTTACGAGTTTATCTATTATTTTTAATCAGAATAAATATGATTGTGCAAAGCATAATGAACGAAACAGTTTGAAAACGTTACAATCTGGAGCTGCTAATGCACAATACACAGCTACTTATGCTGTTGAGTGTGTAGTGCATGAAGATCTATTTAGAACACATGTGGCGTCAGATACTGATATATCATTGTATGTCATTATGATTCGTTTCAGGATGTCAGATTTGACAGTGACGTTACAAAGGCCCCTAAACTGAGAGAAGGTGTAAACCGAGCCGCAGAAAGTAAAACAATTGCCTTCTGTGAAATTCAAATACAGTAGAAATCATTGCCGTGTCTGTGAATGGCAAATACATAAATGGAATCATTTTCTTCGACAACTATATCACTATAATGCTAAACTTCGACATAACAGCAAGCCTAACATAAATCTAACTCATATTTCTCCAGGATGAGTTTAAAGTGTCCTTTGATCCTGTCTAGAAGGAATGTAGAAAGTGTTCCTGAAATGCGTTCTACCTCATCAATGTAATAAAAGGTTATAGAAGACCTACAAGAGAGAACAGGAGTTGCTTTCAGCTCCGAATGCACCACTATGAGCAGAATATTCATCCATGGTGCCATTAAATCTCCAACGACCGTGATGCTTAATAATCTCAAGATGAAGTACAATGATATGTTTACACTATTTGAAAAGAGAGAAATGTGATCCTGAAAGTCTTCCACAGCAAATATCAGTGATGACATATGGTCTGCCCTACATGGGTTATTCCAATGTTTATAGCTCATGCAGCAGTGTAAGTTGGTCACTAAGTATTTGCGTGATAGAAAACAAAAATACATAAATTAGTGACATATTTTTAATCGACAATAGTCGTGCCTGGTATAAATGGACAAGTAATAAACTACTACTACTACTACTAAGGATAATATAATGCATTCTGGATGTCTTAAATTAACAAATATAAAACAAAAATTATACTTTAAAATTAATATAAAAGTAAATCTATATGCTCAAACACTATATAACAGAAATTGATTTGGAAAGGAAAGTGTTGTTTGTAATAGACGAAGACAGCTTTAACACAACAACTTTTTGTCACATCGTTTTCGTTGTAGAAAACTTAATAAGGAAGTGGCAACTCAAAGATAAACGTGATCTTGATAGAACCCTGGAATGGGTTAGGCAATAGGTTAGAGATACTTGTTATATACCAGGAAAAAACATTTTTTTCGTGTCTACTTGCGCATCTTACACATCTTGACTATGTCGAAAGAAATAAACAAATTTAGCTAGACATATCATTCACTGCAGTGTAGAAATTTTGAAATATCAGTATGCATGATTGCACATGTACCAATCTGATCAAAGAGTTTAGGTACAGTTCATGACTTTTCGTCGATTTATATGACAGGGACAAAAAAATCGATGCAAACAGAGTTTGAATGGAATCATGTTGTTCCAGATGAAGTGAGGGAATTTGTTTAAAGCAAGAAACAGAACAACAAACAGAAGGCAGCTCTTCCCAAAATGGTGTTTTCGGTTTCATTACGAGATATTATTATCCATAAAGGAAAAGTTTATCTTATCAAAACAAATTTGTATCCCATAAATATTTAGTGCCAAGTTAACCAATTTTAATATTATACATCATATGCTGTATGATTCAAATGCATTTCTAGATCCATTATAAGTCTAAACATGTTCAGAGGATCATGAAACATCCCCTAAAATATTTAGGAAAGCAAATGATCAAATGTCATCCTACAAATTATATCACTTTATTATATCATTCTCAAAATCGTCACCAAATTTTAATGAACCCTTTAAGCGTCCAGTTGTAAATTTGAAATTACTCATCTGTAATATCAATTACCATTATGGTGTGAACAAATGGCCATAATGATGTGAAGATATTTGATTGGTTCGTTTCTGAATATGAAAGGATTTGTTTCAGAATCCTTTGAACTCGTTTATACTTAGAGTGGGTTTATAATATGAAAATATGAATAAATTGTTCTACTGGTAATTTCGTAAACAACTTTAGCTTTGAACAGTTGCCATACTGCAATCTACGCAGTAGTACTATTTAGAACTATTTACAATCTAGAGTATCTGCTTTTTTAATTTGAAGTTAATGGGACAACTGCATAGACATGAACAAAGTTGGAAAAGAAAGCACGAGGTCCGATATACTTGATCTTTATAACAAGATTTGTGCAAGCACAGTTTATAATATATTATTTGTATATACATTACACTATTCCAATGTAAGTTTTAAGAAAACTTATTTATATGCATAGGATCTCAAATTAATCAATGATTCCACTTAACTTTCTCACAGAAGGGGAACGCATCGTATCATAAATATTTGTCCATTTTCACGTTTTATGATGTACGGCGTCACACGGATTTGGGATTCTACCCTAAGCATATATCTCATTATCACCATAAATTTCCGGAGAACTGCGAGAATTTATTATTTAGTCCGTCCGAACGGATTACTTATTTGTCCACGTAATATAGGTGAACCCTTATTACACCAGTGAATATAAATATATGAAATGAAACTTTGGCTAATGATAGTAGTTATAACAGCTAGCTCCTACATAACTGGAGTTTTGCGCTTGTCCTCTGGGATGGGGATTTCCGGGCAGTACTGATTTGATATAAATGTCAAACAGGTTCAGAATTAGTTTTCTTGCATGTCATAGCATTCACATTTGTGATCAATGACCAAAGGATAAATACAATCTGACCGGAACTTCTGGATCATGCCCCTTGGTTTTTCACTGCCATTCACCCTGACAGAAAGCACAATGGACTTGACTATAAACTGGTTAGAATATTGTCATCCTCATATTTAACCATATATACACTTACTGAGAATAGCAAGACATATTTATAAACAGAAAATGCTTTGAGAACGATGTCCATTCCTACTCACAGGGACATAACCTTTGGGTCACAACCTGGAAGCTGTGCAGATAAGAGATCTTTAGTCATGTACATACATTTATTAAGCATAGATTAAGTTATTTTTATATGTGCAAATGACGTTGCTCGTGGGTGTGAATGTCTTCTCTATAGGTCGAATATTAATGTTATATATATATATATATATATATATATATATATATATATATATATATATGTATATATATATATATATATATATATATATATATATATATATATATATATATATATATATATTCACTCTTGCCATTACATTCATAGCGTGTCTTCAATGGCAATTATAACAAAATTTTAACATACCACATAAATTGCACGTCTTCCTGCAAAACTTCGTAGCAGCTCGTTCATTACTGCAGATCAAGTCTACAATGTCTGGATTGTTGCAACTAAAGTTGCCTGAGTCCACACAGATATCTTTAAAGCAGGAAATGAAATGATCTTAGTTCAGCATATTTCCTGATCATCTTATTATGATGTATAACAAATAAATAAACTGAATATTTGTAATAAAGTAGCAAATGTCAGCAAGAGTTTCAAGTAAATTGTTTTATGAGCGGAATTTAGAATATAAATCCATTTGCTGCCTGAGTAACAATATGCAAGAAATCTTACCATCTGCTTTATTAAAAATGAGATAAGATAGGACACAATCGATAATTTGTGGTCTTTGTTTCAACAAAAATATGTGACAATGACAAACATTTATCTGTTATTCAAGATCCCTCTCACTTTTCAACCGCCCATTCCTTATAATGCACACATATAGATAATTTGTTCCTATAATTTAATCTTTAGAACCTATAAGATTAATTAACCTAACTTATTATGCCGATGATGAAGTGATCGGACCCAAATAAATCTCCGGCATCAAATATATAGGTATTACAAACTGCAACCTTAGTATAAAATCTTTCATCGATAGTGGTGATTTTTAGGGAGTGTAAGTGGGAGGTTGGAGGAATAAACCAGGAACAACGGTGCCAACTATACTACTAATATGCTCTATCTTTGCGCAATTTACTAATAATGTGTAATGCCATTAAAAGCCACATCCTGTAGCAGCCATTAAGGACCACACTGAATTATATTCAAGTCGACAATGATTGATTACTAAAGAGATATTTGTTCCGAACAGGCTAAAGCAACCAACATATTTTATATAGAGAGATTAGAAATCGTGACTTACATCCAAATTAGAGTTCTAAAATGTATTATTCATTCATAAATACTTTACATGACGTAGATTTTAATACATACAAGGAAATGTATGCTAACATAATCTGCAATTAAACTTAAATATGAAAACAAAGTATCCATTGCGATTACTGGTTATGAGGAAATGATGCGAATATTTCCTGAAGAGCCTTAGATAAAACGTCAAATGGCGTAGGTGAGAAGTCTCTTATCAGTACTGAATCCATGTTTCATTACTTAAACACTTTTTTCCCAAATATATCAATTTTATCCACGCCTGTTGATAAAATATTAAATATTCAGTTCAAACTCTCTTGAATTAATCATCGTTTTTCCAATTTTTGAGTGTTCTAATTTTTATAATATGGATATGTTTGCGCCCTTAAGAACCAAGCAAAACAAAATCTCAACATATTGTTTGCGCTCATGTCCAGGACAGTAATGTATGCGCCGATAGATAGAAGAGTATAGGATGCAGGGCCATTTGCCACCTTTATTTAACATACCGGTTGGATGAGAAGTTTCTATCATTCATCAAACTTGCATCAGTGAAGGATGACGTATTCAATGTTGAGATAATTTAGAAATTGTTTGTTGCTGATAGTTTTCACTATATGCGTTTGAACTCAAATTGTAATCGGACAGAAGGCCTGCTATTCCAACAAACGGCAGGTCGTAAATAGATGGTCATTAACTCGAGTCATATTCATGTCGTTCCATTTGTCATTTTGTACCAAGGCAGTTTTATCATTAATAAAATTGTGAACACATATTTTATTATTCTCCAGAAACTGACGAAAGCTGAGACCACATTCTCAGTGTAATCGCCACAGTGAAACACAAACATGCATCAAGTGACGCCATAGAAATAGGTACTGTGTATAGTTGTCGTTATATCAAGCTGCACAGAAGCCGTTTAATTAGCAATGTTTGAACAAAATTACATATTGGGTCTCCAACGGTTTATCTGAATGATGTTATGTCAGACATGCTTTAACACTGCTATTCTCAGTTGACCTAATTGCTAAATGTATGTGATGCTATAAAAAAAAAAACCCGTATCGATAAGCCGCTGTCAGAATTCTACCCAGGGCAAATATATGTGAAGCATTACATAATCTATCTATCCATCTATGGTTTCTCACCTCTTTTATTTCTAGTACATCATATGTAATTTATATATAATCTGAAAAAGCATTCCTTTTATATGATTTTCTATGCTCAACAGAAGGTGTGGTGTTTTCTTCTTTGGCCAGTTAGCTATGCATATAATGCAGCCGAAAACAGCTAATATTCGTCCATGCCTATGGAAACTAGGAACTACTTTTTTTGCATTGAATTTTGATCGCCACCTAATATGTACACTTCCAGTTTGGATTAAAGTTTATCTTTCAAATTATTAAAAGTGTGTCAAGATATAACTGCATTTAGCCGACCAAAATAGTAATGAACTTTCTAGTGACACCATTGGGATACATAAATTGTATATGATACAATAATATATTTTCAGACTTCGTGAGGTCTGTCTTTGTTTTGAAATAGAAATGTCTGTAATTTCTGTGAGAGATTTTATGATCTAAATGATATGATGTTTATTCCGTAATTATATAGTCAACGTGCTAAAAATATGGAGTAGGTATTTAATATTCTAGGTCATTTAAAAGCATGGACACAACAATAATGGTGCTAAAAGTAGATTCGTTAATTTCTTTTGCGCTATACCAAATCCTGGTTTGTTATCTGCGTGTTTCTCTTTTCTGGAGGTGGGTGGGGTTGTTTGCTTGTCAGAAGTATTAATTCGTGTGGACAAGAGAATATGCACCAAACGAAGAAAGATATCGGTTGTAATATGTAGATGCTTCACCTTGTGTTACAATTGAAGGCGGTGTGCTTATCGTTCTAGTCGTTGACGTCATACTTGTAACACCAATGGTGCTGTTTGCTGTAAGTAAAATAATAATAATAATAATAATAATAATAATAATAATAATAATAATAATCTTTATTTTGAAAGAATGACATAATTACCTAATAGGTAACTGAAATTATGCACCACAACTGAAGCAAATATGCAAAATAAAAGTTTAATGAGTCAAAGTCTGCAAAATTGTCTCCAGAATAACGGAAAACTAATATTAACATCATGCAAAACACAGAATATTAACATACTGATATCACAATGATGTATCACAGGTACTTTTCATAAATTTTATACGGTCAAAAAATCAGCTTTGCTCATTCGAATGTCTTTAAAAGTATATTTGCTTAAAAGCTGAAACATCAGGCGCATTTTTATATCAAGTTACAAACTGTTCCTTACAACCTACGCCGACGTGAGCAAAACAATTGGGGAAATATTCTGACGAATCGATCTTTGCTTTCTACCATGTACCCGTTGCACTAATATTCCTTAACATAACGACACTAAGATATTTAAGACCTTGAACGGATGACCATCGTATCTATAAGTAATGAAATCATTGACTGACATCCATATAAGTATGTTGAAATGAGTTGATGCAGGTGCCAAACAATGCTTGACATTTACAATTTCCCTTCCTGCTTATTTTCTGTAAACTTTGAAGTCTTTGCAATTAAGACGACCTTCAGTCTTTTCCCCACTCAGTTCAGTGGTAGATAAAATGTCGAAACAAACTTTATACACTTCAGGCACTGTTTTTCTAAGACAACTAACCTTTGTCAAATTTTCTGTTCTCTTAGATAACTGTTCAAACTGTGTTTAAAAGTGGTTGGACCAGGATATAGTTTGGCATATCTCACAGTTTCTGTGACTGTACTATTTACTTCTAAGTACAATTCCAAATATGTGTCTTCTCTTTATGTTGAGCGGATAAGCATTGAACCAGTTTTCCGTTAATTTAAACAAATTGTTTTGCCATATGTCCGTTTTGTAGCACACTTCATTTTGTTTACTCTTAACAATGCAAGTACCTTTCTCGTTTTCTTGTGATAATATATAATGCTTCAAGCACATTGGAAAATCCTTTATTTTTAACGTGAGAAAGGATATCGTTTAACATTGATCCATTTAGTACTCCAATGGAAGCGTATTTAAAATCCTAGACAGTATTCTACTATTAAGATAGGATAAAAACCACAGTTGGTTAATTTATCGTCATCAATTTCCATTAACCAATGATCGATCAAACCAGTGAGTGTTGTTTCGTATGACTAGTTGGTGCGGAAGCCTGAATAGACAAACATGTCATTCTGTGAGTTTCCAAGCCGTAGTTAGTATACTTAATTCACCTCCCAAATTAAAAAGAAAGAGTAACTATATTTCTTTTTATAATCTTCTGCAAATATAATTGTGCCTATTGATATATTAAGTATTTTATCCAGTGGCTGATCAAAGTAGTATCTTGCGAACGTTTGAGAGCATCAGCTATATATTAACCAAGCCAGAAGCTCTAGCATTCGATGTATTTATAAATCTTTTGTAAGAAAATCCCCAGTGATATTTGGTGTCAGAAAGAAGATTCGCGCAAAGTCAGTGTTTCTAATAAAGTCAAAGTACTTGCTTTATCATGTTGAAAAAGCTTCTTTGCATGGACGCTAAGATGTCATTAATAATATTTCCTGACTTTGATCATATTGTTCTTTATGTTTATGGTAAATACTGATCTATTATTGTGAATTAAAAATTCCTTACTACCTAACTGTGCGGACTCATATCTTCATACATATCGCTTGTTTCTAAAGGAACTTGTCCTAAACCTTCGTGGAAGTTTGTTTATCTATATTGTTTCAAAAGCGAGTTTTGATATTTATATGAGATTTTTTCTTAGTCACGTTCGTTCCTATATATATATATATATATATATAGTTATATAGCAGGCAGCATATATATATATATATATATATATATATATATATATATATATATATATATATATATATATATATATATGATCGCTTAATGTGATTATGTTATTTTCTTTCTGTTGTAATTCAGCACATCTTTTAAGGTAGACGTTTCTAGTTCAGCGATACTAAAATACCACATCACATTTAGAGTGCTATTTTTGCATTGTACTCTTTCAACAATGTTTTGAAAGTGTTATTCCATTCCATAAATACTTTTGTGGTATATAAATAGCAAAATGTTATCATATGATTTTAACGTAGTATCAAAGAATGTTCACGTCAGAAATGGCAGGCATCATGGAATGATGCCGTGAATAACAAACTTCATGCCATCAAGCCAACCTTAGGAGAATAGACTCCTTCCTACAGAGCCGTCCGTAGGGAGGAGGTAGTCATTGCAAGAATTCGAATTGGTCATACTTATTTAACCCACTCCAACATACTAAAAGGTGAAGACCCACCAGAGTGCATATCTTGCAATGAACCTTTCACCATTAAGCACTGTATATTGGAGTGTTTCGACCTCCAACCTACGCGTGATCATTAGTACAATGTGCATAACATTAGTGAGCTCTTTGATACAGCAAACGTTTCTTATATTATAGACTTCCTGAAGGAAGTAAACATTTATCATAAGCTATAGCTTTTATGCTATCACCTTGTACAGTTTTATGTGCTATATATACCGTCGCTAAATTTTAATTACCTTTCATCTGTTTTCGTTGTCATATATCATTTGCACTCCCCGTTGATCGGGAAACTTAATTTATTTATCACCGTTACCATTTTATCGTTTTACTTTCAACTGTTTGGTTTCGTATCGCTGGTCGATACGAAATCTTTTACCACTTTTAAATGGTGAAAGATATAACCTTTTCTATGGCGCTAAATAGCCTCATAGTGCTGGCGCGTCGTTAAATATCCCACCAACCAACCAACCAACCAACCAACCTAAAACATGTTATCATATGAACTCCATACGGGTTTTGGTTTCGGTTTTCATAAACATGAATATATCTCTTGATCTGCCTTCAGCATGTTTGATAGTAGAGACTTTCACTAATGGCAAAATATCAATCGTCTTGTGATAAAAACATTTTCAAGTAGTCAAATATTTTCATCAGATGTGTAGATCATGTTTATTTCCGGAATACTAGAATAAACTGATATAATGCCACCATTATCACTGATACTTTGAAAGGTACGAACGAGACACCAAAATATGGAAAAACGTTCTTAAGAATATGCTTGAATACAGATTATGGATTATCAATTGTTGACGATTGGACTAATATGTTTGAAAAGGAACATTGTTGCATAGCTTGAGTCAAAAATCGAGTAAAGACTATATTTTGTGAACTGCAGTATTTCTCTTCATGTAAGGATCGTTATAGTAACAGTCTAGTATAAAACGCCATCTCACTAACTGTCCGTCAGAAAATGAGCATTTTCAGATTGAACTTATTTAAAAAATCCAATGCCATATTGCCATACATCCCCAATATCGAAGTAACAAAGAATTGTTTATGGTGGTGAGTTCATTTGTTGTAGTATAGCACAATTATTGATGTCACGGATGTTATCTTAAAAAATTCTCGATTTTAAAAGGTCGTAAATTGTTAATGATAAAGAAATGACTCGTAGATTAGATTTCAAATATAACCCTCCAACGGTAACCAAGACATTCTCCACACTTTATGACTTGTATTAGCAACTAAATGTGCATAATGGAACTTTGCTGACCAAAGTGGAGGATAAACTGAGTTTTAAGTTTCATCAAATGTCTGCGATTCCGTATCAGGAATTGCAAATCATTTTTTATTCTAACACAGCTCTTTAGTAATCTAGGAAAACAGACCTATTCATGGGAAATCCAACCTATTCATGGTTATTATATCCACTGATGCCAACACTGCGTGACATCTTGGAAATTAGCAGAATTATGTCTTTTACGAATGATCTGTACATATCATTTTCATAGAGATGAAGAAAATATCGAAAACGTTTCGACTGTGGCAGTAGATTATATCGGGAAATGGCACTATCATTATTCCCGTCATCTCGAGTGCAGTCTATTATTTCATGGGCGAGAGAACCACTTTTTCAGACCTTTGTCTTGCTGTCTTGGATTTTCACAAGCCTGCTTGGTCGCCAAAGACAACATTGCAGTTCTCTACTTAGTTTATTAGAACTCAGATGTATGACAACATCAGCTATTCCATATGTCGAAGTCTTTACCCCTCTCAGTATTAAAAGGAATATGGAACCTTCGCGAGTGTTGTACACTGGGCATGAAGGCTATATCAAGTGTGTTTCGATTGGGACATGACATATTTTCTGCAAAGGGGAGCTGTCATCCGCCCTATCAACTCAACTCTTGTCTATTATATCGGAAAGGGCGAGAAACCAGTACCATGCCGCCTGCATTCCCGATTTAATTTTCCTATAACAGCTCCGACAAACCGTTATTATTTTCCACTACATTGCAGGAACGTTCATATTTCCAGCGGACTCAGAATCTTGGCGGAATCAGGCAAACCAAACATCACGTCCTTTTGCCTCTCTTTTGAATGTGTACCCACTAGTTTTGTCCATGGCGGTCACCCTTGGCTAGTTGGAACGCCAAATCCTGACGCTTGGATATCTGTCTCTAATAAAATTTGTAAGAGGGCAGGTTTATGTACCATGAGCTTTTTTTTTGTCTTTTAAGGGAAATAAAGTAAGACTTCAAGCGAGATTTCATTCTGTTGAAACGAACCCCAACGCATATTATAATAAGTGCTCCATTGTC
Source organism: Megalonaias nervosa (assembly GCA_016617855.1). Lineage (NCBI taxonomy): Eukaryota > Metazoa > Mollusca > Bivalvia > Unionida > Unionidae > Megalonaias > Megalonaias nervosa. The sequence continues at coordinate 27,431 of JAECUM010018630.1, read as the reverse complement.
TAGGAAGCATGACTTTTGCTGCTGAAAAACAACACTTTCCATCAAACATCAGCAAAGTATTTACGTAGAAAACTAGCTAAATAACAATATGCAAAACCGAGCACCTACATCCACACATATTACACGTTTCCATGCCTTTCTCACAATAGGAGAGATTACAGTGCAAGCGACTGCACAACAGAACAATAATTTGATACAATTATCTCAAGTAATTTTTTCCCACAAGCGTCTTACAATCACTTTTTGACACTTCAAACACGGCTCAGGACAACCATATATTTTGCAGGTTGCTGCCGAACAAAATCCTGCTATATGTTCGATACTTCATTTACAAGCATACCTGACCCTCAGGGGTAGTACTCCAGGACCACTTTTCATGAACCGAAATGGGCAACCAGTTTCTAGAGTAGAATTTAATACGGAACTTAGAAGAGCACATTGCTTTTGTGGCTTGAACTCTTACCAATTTAAGTCCCATAGTTTCAGAACTGGAGCCGCCACTGAGGCAGCTAGACAAGGTTTCAGTGACAACTAAATAAGGGAATTAGGCCGCTGAAGATCAGATTCATTTAAGAAATACATTAGGTTGGGCAAAAGGGTCTCGGCTTTGTAATACTTCAGTCATATTGTTTTTTTTAAGATCGCAATTCTGCTGTGTGTGTTACTGTCTCTTTCAGGTCTCGTGGGTTTCGCAGACCTAGATCCCTGGTCATCAACCGTACTTGTTGGGATTGCATACACTCGACCTGGACTAATCGGTGTCTGCCTGCCGTTTCGACCGCTAAGAGCGTATGAGGGTACTCTAACAGCTCCGGAAGACCAACAGCGCATTCATGAAGTACGCGAATCCTTTTTAAAGTTTTCATCCCCATCCTTCAAACAGGCTGGATATATCGTAACTACCCGGGCATACGAGGGTGCTCTACTGCCCCTCTACCGGGGCAAACAAGGGTGCTCAACTGCCATGGCAATATAGTATTTCATTGGTTTAGTATTGATCACCATGTAATTTTCTTTTCTTTGATGCTGGACATTTTTGTCCTTGCCCCATCCTCATTTGGTGGCTGCCAGAAATGCAGCAATCTCTATTTGCTGTATTTCTGTTTATGGCGGTTGCAGCCTCAAAACATTTCTGTATTTTACCGTGTGTCTCATTGTTCAATTTGCTTGCATGTTTACTCTTTAGTCTTTGTCTAAATAGTTATGTTATCCTGTATATACATAGCAAATGTTTGGTTCAATACATTTCATTTATTTCAATACAAAGTCACGAAAGTGGCCAGCATCAAACACAACGTTCGTCTTTGTTTTAATTATGTACCCATATACTTTGACATTGTAACATTTGCACGACTGACCTAGCGAATTCTGTCTTTTCATTCTCTGTCTTCCTTTCGATTCTATCGATGTCGTAAAGAGTAGGATGGTGCATGCACATTTAATTTTACAATCTCATCAAACACGTTAGTAATACAGAACCCTGTGTTTTCATTCACTTTCTTTCTGACAATAACTTGCATCCCCCCTACATGCGTAACAACACACACACACACACACACACACACACACACACACACACACACATATATATATATATATATATATATATATATATATATATATATATATATATATATAACTTTCATTTGCATGGATTTGCTCTCTCTTGCACTATATTATTTTGGGTTATGATATTTCTTATTTGGACCCATAGTGGCTAGCATCCTATCATATCAACAATAGTTTAATACGTATTAGATTTCCTCTATTGAACGTTTGGATGTATGTGTAGAAAACGTTAAAAACCCGATTACCGCCAGGTTTCTGGTTGTGGAGTTTTCACCACAATCTGGGTTTTTATAGAGTAAATTCTTTGCTGTATGATTATTAATACAATGCCTTTTGTCAGGGCCTGTTAAGGTTATTGAAGAAATGTAGCTGAAGAGTTGTTTTTGAAGGGTATTTAAAAACTATATAGGGATTCATTGTAACCAAGATGTTGCGGTTAATGGTAAAGTTGAATCAGAGGACGATATTGAATTACTTGCCGTGAGTGCCTAAAGCGTCAGGAATATTAGTCTGCGTGGATTAAGGAAGCTCTCCATGGATTGATGGCACACAGGGACGTGCGGGCAAAGCGTTTGTAATCCGGAATTAAATCGTGCTCGTCACCCAGACGCCAAGAAATATAATAGTATTTAATATCAACATACAGATGACTAATGGATTAGTCGTACATTGTTGATATTTGTTTATGAAAGTCATATTCTCGTCATCCCTAGTGGTATTCCGTATATCAAACATAATTATTAATGAGTTCCAGACATTGATTCTCGTTTGACTGTTCCTTAAAGTTGCATGCTGTGATTAGATCCATTGAGAAAAATACAATTCCCTTCTATCTGTTGTTGAATTCTGTCCGAATCATTCTTCCAAATCCTTTTTTGTGATGTTCTGAGCACATGTATGGTGGCATTTTTATCTATCGTTCAGTTACATTCTAAATAGACATCTTGTTCACGAAATTATATCGTTAAGTTTATCCCCATCTGGGCTATTTTCTGTGCGACCCTCACCTAACGAAATGTGTACTGCTAATATCGAACCAAAATGGATCAGCGCTACATTTCACCTAGGGCAGATAAGTGTAGTTCGGCGACCGCAAACCATCGACCGTGCTTTAAATGTTCCCACGACTTCTATGATGGATTCACCTGTGTGGAGACCAGACGAAATCGTACCCACAGAAAGAACTCTACCTCTGAGGGATCAAACTAGGACAGGTTTATGGTTTGAATATGGTATTTTCTTCAACAATTTTAGTTTATGCTGTGTATTTTGTACAGTGTTTTCATAGGGAATATTATTTTGAATGATTATCGATCCTTTGCCTTTTAAAGTAAATTTCACTTTACTATTTGTGACATTTGCATTATATCTTACATTATTTGTTTTGATTTATGTTGCTTTATTTAGTGAATAAATATACCTGCTGCATGTACCATGTCTCCTCTCAACTGCTCTCTTTTATTATATGTATATATATATATATATATATATATATATATAGAGAGAGAGAGAGAGAGAGAGAGAGAGAGAGAGAGAGAGAGAGAGAGAGAGAGACATACATACATAGATTAATAGTAATATATCTATTCGAAAGCAAACTGTTTATCATTCCTTTCCAATACTTCCATTATTATCGTTTCAAACATGTAATGGGGCAGCCTTTATTTCCAAAAACGGCTGAACACAGATATAGCAGGTAACATTTTAAAAAGTTGTAACTATTACCGTAAATGTTAAAACATGAAGCACAATAATGTAAAATAGTAGTCGGCAACTTAATTTCGGTGAACAAACTTTCAAATATAATATACGTTGTCGTCATTCTTATTAGCATTATTACACAAATACCTGAAGTTGAAGTAATGGATGATGTCTTTGTAGAGAGTGCAGTAGTAATAGGATGTGTTGTGCCTGTGAAATATATATATATATATACCCTTCTGAGCCCAGATGTATCTTTATTGATGAGGCAACTACACATATTAGTATCATCCCTGTAGAATCTTTGGATCAATAGACCCATATACAAAGACGGATTCGTATTTTACTTTAATATTAATATTTATGCCCCATTCTGAAACTATGTGGTGATAATTTTGGACAAAGATGAAATTCTTAGTCCAAACATCAACGTTTGCCACTACTCTATTGATAAGAAATAATTGAAAATATATACGTATCTAGTAGATAAATAGACATGCATAACAAAGTAGTAATGCAGAGACAAAATTAAAGGTAAATCTGTATATAAGATCTGAAGAAATCTGACATTTATTGGTGAGACTGTACTTGCTAAAAAGATAATTGCCATTATACAACATAAATTCAATTAAGATTTCAGACTATTGTGCAAATGCATACATCTATTGGTTCTGACTTCACTTTATTCATTAGTAAAACACAAGGTTCTTTCATTAATGGCAAAAAAAAATATCAAACGTCTATCTAGTGACTAAAAGATGTATTTAGCCAAGCTGGTAAATATATTGAAATGTGCAGATTAGATTACTTTCGATAATCCATGAATATGCCAGTAAGATATTACAACACGCTGACAAGCTACTGCAATTATCAATGATACTCTGAACGATGCCAAAGAGAAAAGAAAATATATTGAAGAAACATCTTAACAAAATTCATGAATTTTGTCATCAAAATGGGAATTTCGTTCTGAAGAGTGGATAGCTCAATAACTGTTTCTTTTGGGGACGAAATAAAATAGGGTTTATCTGAATCACTATTTTTGTGAAATCTTCCAAACCTATGAAACAATGGCAATATCACGGAGCCAGCTGTCAAAGTGATGGAAAAACTAGACACTCCTGCAAGATGTTTATGAGAAAAGTTACATTTCCTAATTGACCAAAAAGGATTTCATTTTTTTAAAAGTAAATTAACATAAAAAATTTGCTTTATACCAACACTATAAATGCCATGGTTTTTTTTAAATATATATAAATATTGTACGTACGCTGTATCAATGATATACCACGAGTTGAATAAATTTTTTAATGAAAAAGGTTTCTTTTCAATGAAAAATTTATACGAGTGGTTTATCATCTATACAGTGTACATACTGTACATATTTTGTTTTAAAATTTATATCACATACATATATTTGCCTTTTGAACGAAGTTAAGATCTACTACAGGCAGCTGTGTATTGACCAAGTGAATGAACTCCTCACTTCCCCGAGTATGTCCGCTACAAGAAAAATGTAATTCTATGCCTTTTGTGGCTTTTCACAATCACCTTTGCATATTGATAAGTTGGTTGTTTTCTTCTTTTAGTTTATATTTTTCATCAGAGTGACTAAATCAATATTGTACATATTTATGATTTAAAAATGAAAGTTGGTTTTGACAATAAAATTAGAGCACTACAAACACTTGGTTTACCTACGCCATTCACATGAACGCTACACCATTCACCTACCGGCTCAATGAAATTAATGTGGAATAGAAACTAAGCGAAATGACGAACCAACAAGAGGTAATTAAAATATTTTAATAGATTTACAGTTGATCTAAGTAACGTTTCTGCTTTAGTAACAGTCCCACCGACCATACACTCTTTCTCTCTCATTCTCTCTCTGGTCGCTTTGACTTTTATACTCTCTCTCTCTCTCTCTCTCTCTCTCTCTCTCTCTCTCTCTCTCTCTCTCTCTCTCTCTCATCCTTTGGTAGGTTTGACTTAACTTTTACCATCATTCATAAGTTCAGACATAACGTGGGTTGACACAAACGAAATTCCTCTACTTTTAAAGATTTTAGCCCGTATTTTGCTACGATGGTTGAGCGATCGATCGAGGCCTTTGGACATTTTCACATTTAATTAACAATAATCAATTTTAGAAAATTAGAGAATGTATAAGAAACAAAAACAAAAACAAAACATTAAATACATCATAGTATGTGTACCACGTAACCGAGGAATTTACTGTATAAAGTCGACATAGTTTGCAACTTTATATCATTGATAACACTGTAGATAAATCCCAAGAAAAGTGCACACGTATCGTTACGACAAGCTATATTCTTGCAGGTTACTTGGTGTAATTTCTATTTCAAGGTTTTAATCTAGCCGAAATTCCTTTTCTCTCTTCACTCCACGTTTTTGGGTAGTTTCTCCGTTATGCATGAGAGAGGGAGGGGCAAACAGAAATCGGAAAGGATTGTGATGAAAATGTGTACCATATGAAATTCATTTAGAAAACGAGGATTTTAAATACTTTTTATCGTTATTTTCATACATCACTAACGATTAATGTTTGGATATTCTTCATTGGTCTAGAATAAATATTCCTATTATTGCGCCACGTTCGGATCACAATTTGATATACTAATAGCATTGGTATATCAAAATATCAAATTGCTTCATACCAATACTGTAAATGCCATGTTATTTTCAATATATATATATATAGTGCAGCCAAACATTCTTAGTGTGTTGCATACATATGGATATAATGTAAAAGTCTTTGCCTCAAAAGTTGTTCACAAAACAGAATTCACAATTTCTAGTTCTGTTTAAACTTTAGCATTCAAAATTTTACAAGCTCATGAAGATGTACTTGTTGTTAGTCGGCCAAATTCGCCGTAATGGTTTTAGTAAGATCCTTGGCGACTGAACTGTTTTACGATATCAATATCTATTCAAGTTTTAGTAATGACTTGCTTTATTTGAAAGTGAATGTCGAGTGTGTTATGTTGTAAATTATGTCAAACGTTTGCCATAGTGATATAATCCTCTTGCCAATAAGCTTGGTTAGCTATTAAATTGTGCACGACATTTTGAAGAACTTAAATGACAGCAAATATATTAAATTCAGATTAGTTAATTTTATGGACATTATGCATTATGTCACGTCTATTTTAGAAAAGATTTGTTTTCTATCTTTATTTCGTGTTTAGATTACAAATTGTCTCTGCTAGATATATTTCAGGGTATGATTCCATTATTTTGTGACGCCATAACGCACACAGTAAGCTCAATGCATTCCTTAATTTTGTGTTCTTTTGTGTTTTGTTCTTGTCCCCCAACATGGAATGAAATGCAAAATATGTAGGATAAACATCTGAACTACTTGCATGCATTTTGTTTTCAGTATTGGCAAATTATTTCTGATTAGGCTATTGAATAATAACGATCACAAATGTTAGACTGGATTACAGCTCGAAACAATTTATTGAATAGAGTTTGCAAAAATAAACAGATAGGGTAATAGTTATTGTTGCAGCTATAGATGTCATTTTTGAGAATTTGATTACACATACATTTAAATGGTGATTATTCACTTTATTTAGCTTCTTCTCCGTTGAAGTTCCATTGAACATTATTGTAGAAATTCCTCAAGATATGCTTAATTGCATATTCAATGATAACGCACGTTGACATTTTAGACTCAGCCACCCAATCGGAGTGATTCCGTTTTAACCTCTATTTGTCGCGCGCTATGATGTAACAGAGAAAGCACCTGCTTTTGTGAAGTTGTTCTGCAAACATTAACAGAGACGCGACAATGTCGTCATTTAGAAACAAAGTCTGGGAAAACACCGGCAGGAATAAAGGGTACAGAAGTCTAATATATTGGTTTTAATAACGTCTTTTCCCATATATATCTTATGCATATACTGGTGTGTCATATATCAATTCGTACAGAATACCTATTTTTCCCATACACATATCTTTCTTCAAGCACGTACAAGACAATAGAAACATGACTGTTAATTTAGATTTATCTTAGTTACATTTTAAATCATGCTAAATTTAATTTTGAACAAATGTCATATATACAAGTTAAAAATTAAACGTACTTACAAAAATTATATTTCACTCCCATTAATAACTGAACATCCATAAATGAGATGAATGAATATGCGCGTGACTTTTGGTTCCCACGACCGTACGCTGATTGCCCCTGTACTAGTTATAGTACAATCCACGATCAACTTTCTTGACCCAGTCTAACGCCAAACTGCCATTGTAAAAGTGCATAACGATCGATAATTTTTTTTTTTTTCTGGAAATATTGTTATTACAAGTATCATCATTGAATAAACTTTGTTTGAATTATATTACAATTAAATTATAAACCTAAAATTAGTTTTTTTTTAAAAACTTATATCAGTAAATGTACTTACATGATCCGTGCGACTTACACTGTTATATAGGACTTCCAAAGGGGTCGTATGTAAAGAGTACATGCATCATCTATGCGCTAATGTTAAAATGCAGAATATTAACCGTTGATATTTCACATACTGCCAGTATGAAATAAAGCCCATGTCATTTATCTAACGATTGAGTTTCCCAAGTAATTAGTCTTCATAGTCATATAGTTACAAAATGTTGAGCTTAATGTGTTCTTCATTTCGTATCATAGGCATCCAATTCTCTCCCGTTAACATCTTTTCTAAAAACAATAGATCGTCTGCAGACAAAACATGCACTAATTCTGAGCATCATACTCACTTGCACGGCGCTTATCTGATTTTTTTAGTGTTGTATGATCTCCAATATCTTGATATCAAAATGACAAGAACACTAAGTCATATGTCAAAGGTTTGCTAATTTGTATAAACCGTGTAAAATGTTTATGAGAAACACTGCATTTCCTAACTGACCGACACGAAGATAAAATCAAATTGTTAAAAGCAAACGTACATTCATTGAAATAAATGAGCCTATATGTTTGAATCCAGATTACAAATATGGATCAATAATCATTTAGATAAGTATGGATGGTGCATTACAGTATTTATCTCCAAGTAAGAGCCATTCAAACAAACTCAGCGAAAGAGTACGACGTTACTAATTATCCATAACTATGACAACGTTGAATTGTGGTGTATATTGTCGAGCTATATGGTGCGTGCATGCTTGGTTAAAGTAATTCTGATAATGATAGCGGGTAGATATGATCTTCTTATAGTTCTACTACACCACCGTGGAGACCATGAAAATGATCATAATATTCCAGAACTAACGTGAAACATGTCTTATGACACAATTCTGTTACAAATCCCTGAAGACACTTACAAAACCAACGATATTTTACCAAATCAACCGCTACTTAATTTATCTCCTGATGCCCTGTCCTCAATAGTTAACATTAATGAATAAAATACCCAGATATATACACACTTAGATTAACAGATTACAAAGCGATATTTTGTATAATGATTGATGGCTCGGTAAATAAGTATGCTCCCAATGTAAATCCTGGTATTCCCACCTCATCGACATTGTGCAAAATTTAAAAAGGTTGACATTTGATTCATTGATTTCCATCCTTTTCCAAATGATTTCTGGTAAGTTTTGAATCAGAAACATTTAACTACAACAGTTTGAAACGACTTCGAATGACCAATCGTTAACGATTACTGTCTAAAGGTTTCATGATAATTATTATTTTATCTGCTCCTTTTTTTAAAAAACGTAATAGTAATTGGTACCAAATAAGCCTATTTTGTAGATTCGGTGACTAGATTTATGAGTAAATTAAACTGTATGTTATATATATATATATATATAAATACGAACATGGATGCTATAGATGACGTCTAATGGGCAAACGCATTTCAATCCGATGTAAATATTTTAATTGTTTCCCATGTATACTTCCAAATGTTTGTTAAGCTGTACTGGACTTGTGGGCCCTATTTGTAATACATGTTATTATGCCTCATATCTGCAGCCAAGGTAGTCACTCGTGGAAAACGCAACAGATGAAAGTGAGCATTAACGTTACATTTCCCAAAACATTTGCATCTCCTCACTTGTATTGCACTTAACGGTTTCATCATAACATCCGACGTACCCGCAACGTCAGATCACGCTGCCTTCATGTTTCCGTCACAGTGCCACGTGCACGTTGAAAACACCCGTTGTTCGGAACGATGTTACCCACTTAGATGAAAATTATTCAGATTCAACTGCTTCGATTCTCTCTGATAATTAAACAATCTTCTGACTAATGAAGCATGTACTGTACTAGGTTAATTTTTTTAAATCAAATAACGAACTTATAACGCACGAGATATGCCATCTTACCCTTAGGTAACCTGATATAACACACGGGTGCACAATTCGTTTAATGACCTGAAAACAGATTTCAAGCTTGCATATATTATTGCATACCAATACAGGATACAATATCTCCAAAACACTACAAACATTATAAATTAACATTTCAACTCATGCTCAACTGGTTAAAAATGAATGCACCAACTGATTCGTTCGTGCAAAACATAAATATGAATATTGATCTTGCGCTCATAATCAATAATATATTAATCATTTTGTAAATATGTGAATCTTTCAAACCAATTACTGTATTTAATGGTTTTAAACCCTTTCCAATCGTTACACAAGGTAATGAAACCATATGACATCAGATAAGCCCAGTAGAAACTATATATTGTAATTAATTATGATAGGGATACCTATATTATGTTGTATGTTTAAAGCGAAAAATAGAATAAATAATCATTGTAAGACAAAGTTAACGCTTGGTAGGTGAATGTATTTTATTTTAGTGCTGGTTTTTATAATCATGTGATCCTTCCGAATTTAAACATCTCATTGCATGAATAGAATACAAGTTATAACATATTGGGTTTTGTTTGTGAATGCTTGTCTTTTGTACATTATGAGCATGTAAGCAGATATGAGTTTGTATGTGGGAGAGAGAAAGTGTCAAAAGTCAGAGAAAGATCCAATTTAAGGGACTACAAATTCACCAAGTCAGGTGGCGATTCAAGAAAATGGGGACAACCCTTTTACACTAAAATGATTAAATGAAGAGAGCATTAAAAGAAATATAATCTTGTAATCTCACCCTGGTAAATTATATATTCAGCTGGCTCTAGAATGTTTTCTTTTGTTTCCATAACATCAACAAAAGTTGACTGATTGCAAAATATTAAAGTAGTATTGTTATGATTATTTCTGCCCCGGACATATTTTGCGTTATTTGATGATAACACCCAAAAGCGACTAATATTATTACAATAAAATCCCATCCAATTCCATTCATGCCTCACACACATATATTCTAAATATTCTGGAAGGTCATCTCCATCCGTGTCTTGTCATAAGAAAGGTGAATGGAGAATTAACCATGCAGTGGTAAACGAAGTGAGCACGGTATTTAAGAAACACAACAACGTGTCATATGCGATCGATGAGCTGCTCGTATTAAATGGTGAAACAGTTTATGATATAAAATGTACGAGTTTATCTATTTTTTTATCAGAATAAATATGATTGTGCAAAACATTATGAACGAAAAAATTGAGAACGTTACAATCTGGAGCTGCTAATGCACAAAAGACAACTACTTATGCTGTTGAGGGTGTAGTGCATGAAGATCTATTTAGAACACATATGTGGCTTCAGATACTGATATATCATTGTGTGTCATTATGCTTTGTTTCAGGATGTCAGATTTAACAGTAACGTTACAAAGACCCCTAAATTGAGAGAAGGCGTAAACCAAATCTAAGAAACTAAAATTAAATTTGCCTTCTGTGCGATTCAAATACAGCCAAAATCATTGCTGTGTCTGTGAATGACAAATACATAAATGGAATTGTTTTCTTCGACAACTATTCTACCTCAGCAATGTAATACATTAGAGGTTATAGAAGACCTACCAGAGAGAAAAGAAGTTGCTTTCAGCTCCGATTTCGCCACTATGAACAGAATATTCAGCCATGGAGCCAATAAATCTCTAACAACCGTGATGCTTAATTATCTCAAGATGAAGTGCAAGGATATTTTTACACTATATGGAATTAGAGAAATGTGGTCCTGAAAGTCTTCCACAACAAATATCAGTGACGACATATGGTTTGCATGCATGGGTTATTCCAATGTTTATAGCTCATGCAGCAGTGTAAGTAGGTTACTAAGAATTTGCGCCATAGAAAACAAAAATATATAAATTAGTGGCATATTTTTAATTGACAATAGTCGCTTCTGGTATAATTGGACAAGTAAATATACTACTACTACCAATAAGGATCATATAATGCATGGTAGATGTCTTAAATTAACAAACGTAAAAGAAAACTTCTACTTTCAGATTAATATAAAAACTAAATCTATATGCTCAAATACTATATAACAGAAATTGATTTTCAAAGGAAAGTGTTGTTTGTAATAAATGAAGACAGCTTTAACACAACAACTTTTGGTCTCATCGTTTTCGTCGGATTAACTTGTTTGTCTTAGAAAAATTAATAAGGAAGTGGCAACTCAAAGATTAAACGTGATCTTGATAGATGGGTTAGGCAATACGTTAGAGATACTTGTTGATATATACCAGGAGAACATATTTAGATTCTACTTGCGCATCTCACGCATCTTGACTACGTCGAAAGAAATAAACAATTTTAGCTAGACATATCCTTCATTGCAGTGTAGAAATTTTGAAATATCAGTATGCGTGATTATGCACATGTACTAATCTGATCAAAGAGTTTAGGTACAGTTCATGACTTTTCGTCGATTTATATGACAGGGACAAAAAACATCGATGCAAACAGAGTTTCAATAGAATCATGCTGTTCCAGATGAAATGAGGGAATTTGTTTAAAGCAAGAAACTGAAGAACAAAGAGAAAGCAGGCCTTCCCAAAATGGGGTTTTCAGTTTCATTGCAAGATATTATCATCCATAAGGTGAAAAAAATGATCTTATCACAACAAATTTGTATCCCATAAGTATTTAGTGCCAAGTTCACCCGTTTTGATGTTATACATCATATGCTGTATGAATCAAGAAGTGCATTTCTTGATCGATTATAAGTCTAAACGTGTTCAGAAGATCATGAAACATCCCCTAAAATTTTCAGGAAAGCAAATGATCAAATATCATTCAACAAATTATATCACTTTATTATAACGTTCTCAAAATCCTACATATTATATATCCTTCTTAAATCTTCACCAAATGATAGACATTCATTTTAATTAACCCTTTAAGCGTCCAGTTGTAAATTTGAAATTAATCGTCCGTAATATCAATTACCTTTATGTTCTGAACATATGGCCATAATGATGTAAAGATATTTGATTGTTTGCTTTCCTGAATACAATAGGAGTTGTTTCAGAATCGTTTGAACTCGTTAAGACTTTGCGTGGGTTTAGAAAACTGCACATATGAATAAATTGTTCTGCTGGTAGTTTCTTAAACAACTTTAGCTTTGAACAGTTGACATATTGCAAGCTATATAGTAGTAATATTTAGAACTATTTACAATCTAGAGGATCTGCTTTCTTCATTTGAAGTTAAAGGGGCAACTGCGTAGAAGGGAACAAAGTTGGAAAAGAAGGCACGATGTTCTATATATTTGATCTTTATAACGAGATTTGTGCAAGCACAGTTTAGAATATATTATTTGTACATACATTACACTATTCCAACGTACGTTTTAAGAAAACTGATTTATATGCATAGCGTCTCAGATTAATCAATGATTCCACTTAACTTTCTCACAGAAGGGGAACGCAGCGTATCATAAATATTTGTCCATTTTCACGTTTTATGATGTACGGAGTCACACGGATTTGGGATTCTACGCTAAGCATGTATCTCATAATCACCATAAATTTCCGGGGAACTGCGAGAATGTTATTACATAGTCCGTCCGAACGGAATACTTATGTGTCCACATAATATAGGTGAACCCTTATTACACCATTGAAAATAAATATATGAAATGACACTTGGGCTAATGACAGTCGTAATGACAGCTAGTGCCTACTAGACTGGAGTTTTGCGCTTGTCCTCTAGGATGGGGATATCCTGGCAGTACCGATTTGATATAAATGTCAAACAAGTTCAGAATTAGTTTCCTTGCATGTCTTAGCATTCACAATTGTGATCAATGACGAATGTATAAACACACATCTGAGCGGAACGTCTGGATCATGCCCCTTGGTTTTTCACTGTCATTCACCATGATAGAAAGCACAATGGACTTAACTATAAACTGGTTAGAATATTTTCATCCTCTAACCATATACACACTTACTGGGAATAGCAAGACATATCTATACACAGAACATGCTTTGAAAACGATGTCCATCCCAACTCACAGGGACGTAACCGTCAGGTAATAACCTGGCAGCTGTGCAGATAACAGGTCTTTAGTCATGTATATACATTTATTAAGCATGGATTAAGTTACTTTTATACATGCAAATCACGTTTATATATATATATATATATATATATATATATATATATATATATATATAATTGCCCGATAGAGGGAAATACATTAACTACATACATACATACATACATACATACATACATACTATGATGGGACAACTTTTGCAGTGCCTTTGAATTCACTCTTACCATTACATTCATATTGTGTCTTCAATGGCATTTGTAAGAAAATTTAAACATGCCACATAAATTGCACGTCTTCCTGCAAAAGTTTGTAGCAGCTGGATCATCAATGCAGATAAGGGCTGCAATGTCTGGATTGTTGCAACTAAAGTTGACTGAGTCCACACAGATATCTTTAAACCAGGAAATAAATTAATCTTAGTTCAGCATATTTCCTGATCATCTTATTATGCTGTATAACAAATAAATAAACTGAATATTTGTAATAAAGTAGCAGTGCCAGCAAGAGTTACAAAATTGTTTAATGTAGAATATAAATCCATATGCTGCCTGAGTAACAATATGCAAGAAATCTTACCATCTGCGTTATTAAACATGAGATAAGATAGGGCGCAATCGATAAGTTGTGCTCTTTATTTCAGCAAAAATTTGTGACGATGACAAACATTTACTTCTTAATAAAGATCCCTCTCACTTTTCAACAGCCCATTCCTTCTAATGCACGCATATAGATAATTTGTTCTTATAATTTAATCTTTAGAACCTATAAAACTAATTAACATAACTTATTATGCCGATGATGAAGTGATCGGACCCAAATAAATCTCCGGGATGAAATATATAGGTATTACAAACTGCAACCTTAGTATAAAATCTTTCATCGATAGTAATGATTTTTAGGGAGTGTGAGTGAGAGGTTGAAGGGATAAACCAGGAACAATCACGCCCCAACTTTATTAATAATATGCTGTCGTCTTTGCGCAATTTACGAATAGTGTGTAATGTCATTAAAAGTCACACCTTGTAGCAGCCATTAAGGACCACACTGAAATGTATTCAAGTTGACAATGATTGATTACTAAAGCATTTTTTGTTCCGAACAGGCTAAAACAACCAACATATTTTATATAGAGAGATTAGAAATCGTGACTTACATCCAAACTAGAGTTCTAAAATGTATTATTCATTCATAAATACTTTACATGACGTAGATTTTAATACATACAAAAAAAGGTATTCTAACATAATCTGCAATTAAACTTAAATATGAAAACAAAGTATCCATTGCGATTATTGGTTATGAGGAAATGATGCGAATATTTCCTGAAGAGCCATAGATAAAACGTCAAATGGCGTAGGTGAGAGGTCTCTTATAAGTACTGAAACCATGTTTCATTACTTAAACATTTTTATCCCAAATATATCAATTTTATCCACGCCTGTTGATAAAATATTAAATATTCAGTTCAAACTCTCTTGAATTAATGAGCGTTTTTCCAATTTTTGAGTGTTCGAATTTTTGTGATATGGATATGTTTGCACCCTTAAGAACCAAGCAAAACAAAATCTCAACATATTGTTTGCGCTCATGTCCAGGACAGTAATGTATGCGCCGGTAGATAGAAGAGTATAGGATGCAGGGCCTTTTGCCACCTTTATTTAACATACCGGTTGGATGAGAAGTTGCTACCATTCATCAAACTTGCATCAGTGAAGGATGACGTATTCAATGTATGAGATAATTTAGCAACTGTTTGTTGCTAATAGTCTTCACTGTATACAACGTTTGAACTCACATTGTCTTCGGACAGAAAGCCCGCGATTCCAGTGAACGACATGCTTTAATATTGATATACTCAGTTGACCTAATTCCTAAATGTATGTGATGGTATAAAGAAACCAGTATCGATAAGCCTCTAACAGAATACTATCCAGGGCAAATGTGTGAAGCATTATCTATCTATCTATCTATCTATCTATCGCTTGCCACCTCTTTGTTTTCTAGTATATCATATGTAATTTATAGATAATGTGAAAAAGCATTCTTTTTATATGACTTTCTTTGCTCAACCGAGGTGTGGTGTTTTCTTCTTTGAGCCAGTTAGCTATGCATATAGCGCAGCCGAAAACAGCTAATATTCGTTCATGCATATGGAAACTAGGAACTATTCTTTTGCATTGCCACCTAAAATGTACACTTCCAGTTTGGATTAAAGTGTAACTTACAAATTATTAAAAGTGTGTCAAGATATAACTGCATTTAGTCGGCCAAATAATATTTATCTTTCCAGTGATACCATTGGGATACTTTAATTGTATATCATATAACAATATATTTTAAAACTTTTGTGAGGTCTGTCTTCGTTTTGAAATGGAAATGTTTGTAATTTCTGTGAGAGATTTTATGGTCTAAATGGTATGATATTTATTCCATAATCAACAGTCAACGTGCTAAAAATATTGCGTAGGTATTGAATGTTCTAGGTTACTTGAAAGCAAGGACACAACAGTTAATGTGTTAAAGCAGATTCGTTAATTACACTTGCGCGATACCAAATCCTGCTTGTTTGCTGTAAGTTTCTTTTTCTGAAGGTGGGCGGGGTTGTTTGCTTTTCAGAAGTATTAATTCATATAGATAAAAGAAAATGCACCAAAGGAAGAAGGATATCGGTTGTAATATGTAGATGCTTTACCTTGTCTTATGGTTGGAGGCGGCGTTCTTATCGTTCTAGTCGTTGATGTCATACTTGTAACACCAATGGTCCTGTTTGCTGTAAGTAGAAAATAGAGAATAAACAAATAATAATAATAATAATAATAATAATAATAATAATAATAATAATATCCTTTATTTTGCCAGAATGACATAATTACCTAATAGGTAATTGAAATTATGCACCACAATTGAAACAAGTATACAAAAAATTATAACGTTAATGAGTTAAAGTCTGCACAAATGTCTTCAGCATAAAGGGAAACAAATATAACATCATGGAAATTACAGACAGTTAATATACTGTTTCACAAAGATGTATCACAGCTATCTTTCGCAAATATAATGCGGTCATAAAAATCAGATTTGTTCATCAGAATATCAATATCATGTTTAATATCATTTTGCAAACTGTTCCATACAAACCACGTCGACGTAAGCAAAACAATCGGGAAAATATTCTGACACACTTTTCTTAGATCTGAATAGTTCTTTACATTCTACCGTTTGCTCTTTGCGCTAATATTCCTTAACATAACAACACTACGATATTTAAGACCTTGAAAGTATGACCATCTTTTCTATAAGTAATGTAATCATTGACTGACATTCATATAAGTATGATGAAATAAATTGATGCAGATGTCAAATTATGCCTGATATTTACAATTGCCCTTCCTGCTTATTTTCTGTAATCTGTGAAGTCTTTGGAATTAAGAGGACCTTCGGTCTTTTCCCCCACACAGTTCAGTGGTAGATAAAATGTGGAAAAAAAGCTTTATACACTTTAGACACTTTTTTCTAAGACAACTAACCCTTGTCAAATTTTCTGTTCTCTTAGATAACTGTTCAAACTGTGTTTAAAAGTGGCTGAACCAGAATACAGTGTGGCATATTTCACAGTTTCCATGTATGTACCATTTACTTCTAAGTACAATTCTATACACGTGTCTGCTCCATGTGCTGAGCAGATAAACAGTCTATGAGTTTTCGGTAGCTTTCTCGTTTCCATTGGGTACTCCAATGGAAGTGTATTTAAAATCCAAGACAGTATTCTACTATTCAGCTACTATACAAACCACAGTTGGTTAATTTATCGTCATATGTTTTCATTAACCAATGATCGATCAAACCAGTGAGTACTATTTCATATGACTCATTGGTGCAGAAGCCTGAATAGAAAACACGTCTCTTTGTGAGTTTGCAAGCCGTAGGTAGAATACTTAATTCATCCACTGAATTAAAAATAAAGTAACTTTAGTTTTTGTTTCTTTATAACTTGCTACAAATGTAATTGAGACTATTGATATATTAAGTATGTTACAAAGTGGTTGATCACAGTAGTCTCTTGCCAACGTGTGAGAGCATCATCGACATGTTATCAAAGCCAGAACCTCTAGCATTTGACGTATTTATAAATCCTTTGTAAGAAAATCCCCAGTGATATTTGTTGTCGGGAAAAAAGGTTCATTTGACATAAGCGCAAAATCAGAGTTTCTAATAAAGTCAAAGTACTTGCATTATCATGTTGGAAAAGCCTCTTTCCATTAACGCTAAGATATATTTAATAATAATTCCTTACTTTGATTAAATTGTTCTTTCAGTTTAAGATAAATACAGATCTATTATATGAATTAGAAATTCCTTCATACCTAACCATGCGTCGCTTACATCATCATACATATTACTTGTTTCTAAAGGAACTTGTCTTAAACCTTCTTGCAAGTTTGTTCATCGATATTGTTTGGAAGACTAGTTTCGATATTTATACGGGTGCTTTTCTTAATCGCGTTTGTCTTATATATATATATATATATATATATATATATATATATATATATATATATATATATATAAGAACTTAATGTGATTCTGTTATTTTCTGTTGCAATTAATCACGTCTTTGAAGGCAGACGTTTCTAATTCAGTGATGCTGAAATACCACACATCACATCTAGAGTGCTATTTTTGCATTGTGCTATTTTAGCAAGGTTTTAAAAGTGTTATTCTAGTCCATAAATACTTTTGTTGCATATAAATAGGAAAATAAACTATACTAGATCCATCTGCTGATTTGACCTTAACTACCACAATGTCTACGTAAGCTGCAGTGGATATTGCCATGTTATTCATTTAAAAACTTTACCTAAAACATGTTATCGTATGAACTCCATGACGGTTTCGGTTTTCTTATACATGCATATGTCCCTTGATCTGAATTTATCAGGTTTGATAGTAAAATAAAAGTTACTTTTACTAATGGCAAAATATCAAAGGTCTTGTGACAAAAACATTTTCAATTAGTCAAATCATTTCATCATATGTCTAGATCATATTAATTTCAGGAATACCAGCATAAACTGATCAAATGCCACCATTATTATTCATACTTTGAAAGGTACTAACGAGATACCAAAATATGGAAGAAATTTCTTAAGAATATGTTTGAATCCAGATTATGGATTATCAATTGTTGACGATTGGACTATACTATTTTTGAAAAGGAACATTGTTGCATAGCTTTGATCAAATATCGCGTAAGGAACTGTATTTTGTGAGCTGCAGTATTTATCTTTATGAAAGGATCGTTACAGCAACAGTCTGGTATAAATTAATATCTCACTAACTGTCCGTACGAAAATGAACATTTTCAGATTGAGCTCATTTAAAAACTCCGATGCCATATTGCCATATATCCCCGATTTCAAAGTAACAAATAATCGTTTATGGCGGTGAGTTCATTTGTTTTAGCATAACATAATTATTGATGTCATGGATGTTATCTTGAAAAAGGCTCGATTTCAACAGGTCGTAAAATTGTTAATGATAAAGAAATGGCTCGTATATTAAATTGCAAATATAACTTTCAAACGCTGTCTCATACATTCCCCACGCTTTATGACTTGTTTTAGCAACAAAATGTGCAGAATGGTACTTTGCTGACCAAAGCGGAGGACAAACTGAGTTTTAAGTTTCATCAAACGTCTGCGATTCCGTAAAAGGCTCGATTTCAACAAGTCGTAAATTGTTAATGATCAAATTCATCAAATGTCTGCGATTCCGTATCAGCAATTGCAAATCCTTTTTTTATTCTAACACAACTCTTCATTAATATAGGTGTGGGAAAACCGACCTATTCATGGATATTATATCCACTGATACCAACACTGCGTGACTTCTTTGAAATTAGCAGAATTTTGAATCTTATGAATGATCTGTACTTATCATTTTCCTAGAGATGAAGAAAATATCGAAAACGTTTCGACCGTGGCAGTAGATTGTTTCCGGAAAGGGCGCTATCATTATTCCCATAACCTCGAGTGCCGTCTCTTATTTCATGGGCAAAAGGACAACTTTATCAGGCATTTGCCTTGCTTTCTTGGATTTTCACAAAGCTTGCCTGGTCGCCAAACAATGCAGTTCTCTACTCAGTTTATTAGGACTCAGCTGTATGACAACATCAGCTATTCTATATGTCGAAGTCGTTACGCCTCTCGGTCCTAAAAAGAATATGGAACTTCGCGAGTGCTGTACACTGGGCATGAAGGCCATATCAAGTGTTTTTCGATTGGGACATGACATATTTTCTGCAAAAGGGAGCTCACATCCGTCCTGTCAACTCCACTCTTGTCTATTACATCGGAAAACATGAGAAACCAGTACCCTACCGCCTGCATTCCCGGTTTAATTTTCCTATAACAGCTCCGACAAATCCTTATTAAAGCCCTCTACATTGCAGGCCTGGTCATATTTCCAGCGGACTCAGAATCTCGACGAAATCAGACGAACCAAACATCACGTCCTTTTGCCTCTCTTTTGAATGTGTACCCACTAGTTTTGTCCATGGCGGTCGCCCTTGGCTAGCTGGAACGCCAAATCCTGACCCTAGGATATCTCTTTCTTATCAAATTTGTAAGAGGGCAGGTTTAAATACCATGAGCTATTTTTGTCTATTAAGGCATATAAAGTAAGACTTCAAGCGAGATTTCATTCTGTTGAAACCAACCCCAACGCATCTTATAATAAGTGCTCCTTGTCTAGGAAGCAAGACTTTTGCTGCTGAAAAACAATAGTTTCTATCAAACATCAGCAAAGTATTTAAGTACAAAACCAGTTAATTAACAATATGCAAAACCGACCACATACCTCCACACATATTACACGTTCTCGGGCAGTACTGTGCCGCTTTAGCATGATCCTCACAAATAAGCTCTTTTAATTGGTCACATCTGGACAATGGGTCGTCAACACAATCTAGACGAGGAAAGGACTAGTGTAATGAAAATGAACATTGAAGCAGCCTGACTGTATATATATATATATATATATATATATATATATATATATATATATATATATATATATATATATATATATATATATATATATATATATATATATATATATATATATATATATATATATATATATATACTTCTGAGCCAATTATATCTGTATTGATTATGCGACTAAACATTTATTATTGTATCAATTCTGTGGAAGGTTTTACATCATTAAACCAACATCTAGGACCCCATTCAAAGATGCATTCGTTTTTTTTTTTAATATGAATATTTCTGCCTCATTCGGAAACCATGCGGTGGTACTTTTGGACACAGCTGAAATTCCTAGAGCAAACATCAACATTTGCCACTACATGTTTTATAAGAAATAAATGAAGTAAGAATACAGAGAGACAAAAATAAAGGAATGAACTGAACGAATTTGACATTTATTGGTGAGACCGTACTAACTAAAAAGGCAATTGTCACTATCTGTAACAGTGAAATGCCAACGTAAATGTAAAAATAACAGTAAGCGTATGATATTTGCTGCTATCGTTGTCAATTCCGGACTCTATACCACACAATTGATAAATTGATAATCAGACAAGATTTGATGGATAGAGATATTGGCTGAAGTTTTTATCAGTTTGTTTTTATTTGCTCATGATAAGATTTCTGTACGTAGTCAGCAATAAGTAGCAATCATGGGTAGCCGGATGGAAGCGGTGTTTGGTACAGTCTATATGGCATAAGGTGGCGACGAAACACATTTCTGGCCATTTAAATTATTGCTGTCGTGGAGTACATCACTTTGCAGTTTCCTACAGAACGAGCGAGATACTTCTATCCTGCCAAAGGCAAAACTTGATCAAGGACTTAATTTACAATTATTAATACGTTTCTTATTGGAGAAAAGAAGTAATGTCAAATTATTATTTGCTACATAATATGACTAGAGTGTAAAATTTGTTACCCAGTCATTGCATGATTTTTGTTTCTATAGACTTGATGGAGCAAGTGTACACACTCTGCAAGTAGTTATTATCTCTAATCTTTCATGCGAGTAATTATATAATTTACCAAATATAATAATTTTGTAATTGTTTATCATGTCCGGTATTGAAGTGTTTAATTTACTTTGCGCATCCAAATCTCCCAATGAACAAAAGGCCAATTTCAAGCACATGTTTGCACTTAACGCTTTCCAGAAACCATTATCTAAACGAAATTTCTTTTGCTCAACGTACAGTAACTTGGTAAGAACAGAAAATAAGCGATAGAAGGAAATACTTGATTATATCAATTGTGATTTTTCGAATTAGTGTGATCAGTTTTAATACTTGATAGACTCAGTCATATCTCAGTTTAATTTTTCTAGTGAAAATTTCAATTATATATGAAAAGAAAATAACGTGATGTTTTGCATCATTATTATCTTCCTGACATTATTGATATCATCTGTACAATATACAAATTTCGTGAACCTTAATTCCCGTAGCCAATTATTTGAAAATGTAATTATATCTAAACAAATTCTTATGTATCATTTTTTAGGAACGGCCAAAAATAATAAAATAATTTTTCTAGATATGCATTCTTTACATATTTTGTTAAAGTACATTTTTCATTTTCTCTGCAATAAGAATTATCCAAAAGCAAATGAAGATACTTTGTATTGTCAATCATTATCTGTATGTATGAATATTAATGTCTTTTAATATGTCGGTAGGTAGGTAGTTCTGTAGGGATGTAGGTGTATAGGTTTGTTTCTTTCCTTATTCATTACCTTTAGGAACAGGAGGATGAATATGCACCGGTTCTAATAGACCAAATCCTGGAATACGAAACTTAATTTTAAAAGAAATTAATTAATATAAGCTGAGGTAATGAGAGACCGTTAATTTTATTTGAAAGTCATATTTAAAATTGACAAAAGGATCATCATGATCTTTATACACAGTGTAATGATTATTATATCATATGAAGATTATAATATCTAACATAACTCTAATAGAAAACAAATACCAACACCACAAACTACAAATGTTTAAAAATCACATTTTCTAAAACTCGATAATTGTAACATTTGTTTTCTCAAACTTTTTACGTTTTGGACATATCTGTAGAGCAAGATTTACGTTTAGTTTCAGACTGCATAAAATCAAGACCAAATAAAAGTAGAATCTAGAAACGGATGGAATATCGAGTAACAAAAAAGGAATACAACGTGTTACATTATATTTATTCACACAGACATAAAACAACATATATCAGTATATCAACAAATTAGCTCATATATCAACATATATTGCTGTTTAGTTTGTGTAGGTAGATCAAAAGATATGCATTACAAAGCGCTTACAATTAAAAGGCTTTAATACATGTTAGGTTAATATAAAACTTTCAGTTACACCTTGAACTATAAATAAGAATGACTCTGGACGACGCCTATAGAGACAAACATAACTATAATCTATAAGTAGACAACTTCTTGTATTATCTCTTTTTATGTCCTCATCAACTTATATCCAACTATCGTGTCATATGAAATCATATCACTGCAATGAATTGAGATAATACAATATCGTCATAGCTAAATTGGCTAAAATGTAAGGTCTCGTTACCTAGTCATAAGTGAGAGCAATACAGGTTAAGAGGTTTATACTTAAAAACTTAACTGATGTGATTTTTCTCCCCCCACCCCTCCGGACGTATTTCAAAATTCATTGGATAGTTGTCACCTTTTCATGATTGCTGCTCATAACAAAAACAGGTGTGTACAGAAATGCTCTAGATTAGTATATCCTAAACAAACGAATATCTTATGCCAATCTTACACTCATTCAACAGCGTTGTATTAGATTTGTTAAGGATATAGCTGCAAAATCTACCAATTTACAAGATGTAGTCACCATTTAAGTTTATTCTCAATTCGTTTAAATTGCGTTAATGCCTTTGAAAACAACAGAATATATCAAGAGCTATATAGTACGATATTAATTATTTCCAGGTTGGTTTGACTTAGCTAATTTTAGTGGATTTGGGAAGGAACAATGGAAACAACGGAGTGATAACATAACCTCAAGCTTGGTATAACCTGTATTAGTTTGCATTTTCAAATGAGCGATTGAGCACGCTAATAAGCTCAAATGAACAATCTGTTTTATCCGATTGCCCAATTTTTCCACTTGGTCTCTGAATCGTGCAAATAGAAGCAATTCGTTTAAAGATTTTGCACTGCTCGTAGCAGTCAAATATTCATTTTATTATAAGATGAACAATGAAAACGGTCATACGGCAATAACATATCCCTTATTACATTTTTGTATTTTTCATCTGCTATTTCAAATTGCCTCCAAAGGAAACCTACCACACATATTGCATGATTTGGGACACAATAGTTTAGCTAGATGTTCGCTCTGGCAAAGTATCAGCTTCAAAACTTCACATCTGGTATTCGGGTCATCCTCGCATGTACCTTCAAGAGATTATTAAAAAAGTAGCTCTAAATCTGGAGTTCATCCATCAGTGTGTTTAAGACACCGACATCAAACATTCTGTTTTCAGTTCTGAAGATATTCAGGATTATTTTATGTTAACCGCAAGACATTATAAGGTTGATTTTAATTGCCATGACAACTACATTGGAAAATAATTGTAATAATAATGAGATGTGAAACGTCCATTAAAGCAAAAAATGTTTCAGTAGCATACTTAGGTTGCCATAATATCTATAGATGTATCGTTCAAACTTAAGTTGTTACATGAGCAGACTAATAGTTGCGGAAAATAAATGCTTACATTTATATTGATAACCCTTGATTCCAATTACCTTTACACTGATGGATCGTGCACCGAGAGAAACCAGAGCTTGTAAAGCAGAATGGATACCCTGTACGGTCTGGATCTCGACAATAATTCTTAGCTTTTGCTATATTGCCATCGATAAAAGAGCTGTCGGGAAAGCTTCCCGTCCAGTTGAAACACGCGCCATTGTTTGTTGATGAAACATATCCATTATACATGTGGCTTTGGTTCGCATAGTAGCATTCTGCAAAAAGTGAAATATAACATCAGTCCACTCATGAAACTTATCTGTGTTTTTGAGGATAGTTGATTTATGAACATGATGACCTTAGGAATTAGATCTGAACGCGTGGTTTGAATATCGCAGAAGGAAAGCTCTGTCGCTACCCTCTCCACATGTTGAAACCTATAATTTCGCTTGAAAATAAAGCCGAGGAAACACTGAAGTCCTTTACAAGGTTATACATGATACGAATTGGCTTCGAATATGCACTCATTCTCTATATTTTTCAATGTTATTCAAAAACAAGTGAGTATCAACATTTTTTAAGAAGTAGATTGCAGTTCTAAAATTAATATGTCTAACTTTAGAGCTGTTTCATTACGATAGTATCAATGTTTTTCATACTGATCAGGATCAAATGCTAGAAATTCCATATATTATGCTGAAGATACTGCCCACTTTTGACACTTGGTTAATTTTATAACAGACACTCTCATTTATGTTTCAAAATCATTAATATGTTTGAAATTCATTGGCAGACCTTTATTGTTTTAGATAAGAGATAGACTAAAAATGAAATCTTCACGATCGGTTAATGATTTAGTTTGCCTAATTAATTGTTGTCGTTGCCACTAGAAAGCAAAAAATCAACACCATCTGAATCTTGAGAAACCCTCAGATTTCATCTGTTGACAACGCATGAAATGCTGCACAAGATACATTTCAAAAGTGCAAATAATAGATATAAAATTGGACACTTTTCAAATATTCTTCTTAATAACTATTACACCGACACTTTCTGATAAATATCTCTTCTGACCACAAGTTTCATGCTAGAGCTTATTAAATATATTTGTAAACAATCTATTTTTTTTTTTTTCGTTTTGTGCAAAACATAAAAGGAGTGATGGATCAGCATTGGGGAAAAGATACAGTTTATGCTCTTGGGTTTTTCAATCACTTTGTGAGCAATTTTATAAACAAAGGAATCGAGGTTTCTGTAGTGTATTGTTACACCTATACGTCTTAAATAAGTAACAGAAAAAAGTGAAACCAGTAATTTAAGTAAATTCAGCCAGCATATTATTTCTCCACAACAAAGTGAAAACTCAAGAGACACTTACATTATTGTGAAGTAAAGTTAACAAAGTCCAATAGTATGGAATGTTCCGAATGAATTCCAATTTTCTTGAATGTCCTGATGTACCATAGTGATGCAATAAGATATATCATTGAATGCCTTGACAATAATTAATGTTACGCTAATTCAAAGTCAATGATCACTTAGCAGTTCCATTGAGTAATTTAAATAAAACATTCCTCTCGAGTTATACGTGAGAACAACAGTATTTTCTGATCAAAACATACTCTCACAGGAATTAAAGATTTATTTACCAGGTCGCCTCTATATACGCGTTTTCAGTTGGTCGAGATGTGATTCCCATGGAAAATTCCAATAAAAAAAATAAATATATAACTTTCATTTGCATGGATTTGCTCTCTCTTGCACTATATTATTTTGGGTTATGATGTTTCTTATTTGGATCCATAGTGGCTAGCATCCTATCATATCAACAATTGTTCAATGAGTTAGATGTCCTCTATTGAACGTTTGAATGTATGTGTAGAAAACGTGAAAAACCCGATTACCGCCAGGTTTCTGGTTGTGGAGTTTTCACCACAATCTGGGTTTTTATAGAGTAAATTCTTTGCTGTATTATTAATAATACAACGCCTTTTGTCAGGACCTGTTAAGGTTATTGAAGAAATGTAGCTGAAGAGTTGTTTTTGAAGGGCAGTTGAAAAACTAAATAGGGATTCATTGTAACCAAGATGTTGCGGTTAATGGTAACGTTGAATCAGAGCTGAACAAAATGTGTATTGATTTACTCGCAGTGAGTGCCTAAAGAATCAAGAATATTAGGTCTGCGAAGATTAAGGAGGCTCTCGATGGATTGATGGCACACTGGGACGTGCGGGCAAAGCGTTTGTAATCCGGAATTAAATCGTGCTCGTCACCCAGACGCCACGAAATATAATAGTATTTAATAGAATATACAGATGACTAATGGATGAGCCGTACATTGTTCATATTTGTTTATGAAAGTCATATGTCTTCATCCCTAGTGGTATTCCGTATATCAAACATAATTAATAATGGGTTCCATACGTTGATCCTTGTTTGATTGTTCCTTAAAGTTGCATGCTCTGATTAGATCTCTTGAGAAAAATACAATTCCATTTTATTTGTTGTTGAATTCTGTCCGAATCATTCTTCCACATCCTTTTTGTGACTTTCTGAGCACATGTATGGTGGCATTTTTATCCATCGTTCAGTTACATTTTAAATAGACATCGTTATATCGTTAAGTTTATCGCCATCTGGGCTATTTTCTGTGCGACTCTCAGCTAACGAAGGAGGTACTGCTAATATCGAACCAAAATGGATCAGTGCTATATTTCACCTAAGGTAGATGAGTGTAGTTCGGCGACCGCAAACCATTGACCGTGCTTTAAATATTCACACGACTTCTGTGATGGATTCACCTGTGTGGAGACCAGACGAAATCGTACCCACAGAAGGAACTCTACATCCGAGGGATCAAACTAGGACAGGTTCTTGTTTTGAATATGGTATTTCCTTCAACAATTTTAATTATGCTGTGTACTTTCTACAGAGTTTC
>JAECUM010018628.1:0-16563 GCA_016617855.1 Megalonaias nervosa | reverse complement strand
TGTTATCTGCTGCTTCTTGTATTGTGAAAATGATGTTATCGTAGTATTTGTTTACATCTTGGTTTTCTAATAGTTTTGGTTCACTTTAGTTAAGATGTCTGTGAATACTTGCCAATCAGCTTTGTCATACCTCCACCTGGGTTGCTTAGTGATGGGGTTTAACTGTACTGCTATCTGCAGGGTGATGATGATTGGGAAGTGGTCACTGCCGAGTGTATTAGCTTGATCCACCCTCCAATCAATCATCTGTGCAAGCTCGGGCGAGCATATGGTGAGGTCAATGGCAGAGAGTGAACCGTTTTCTTGGTTTATTCTTGTTTTTGACCCATCGTTAAGTATGGTCATATTGGATTCTGTTGTCCATGTTTCAATCAGTTTACCTCTTATATCTCTTCCATTCCCTCCCCCCCCCCCAGCTCATTGTGAGCATTAAAGTCCCCGCAGATAACAGTGTCTTTAGTATTATGTTGAGTGAGCTGTTGGCATGTAGTTAAATTTATGGGGTTCTCACTCCCTCCTGGGTCGTATATGTTTATTATTTGAATGTTTTTTGCTCCCGTGTTGACTGTAATCGATTGGAGCTCGAAGGTCTCGCTGCTACCTGGTATGGTTAGAATTGTAATATTGGCAGTGTTTGGTAGAGTTTCTTTCACGGATATTGCGAGGCCCCCACCCGTTTTCCCGTTAGTTCGATTTTTAAAAAAGCCAGGTGAGTGGCCTGGAATCGTGGGTAGGTGATTTGGGTTTTTGCGGGAGATATGTCTCTTGTATGCAAATGATGTCAGGTTTTGGAACTTATTCTTTTTTTATGTTTGAGTTCGGGGAGGTTGCTTTTGATTCCCCTACAGTTCCATTGCCATATAATTAAATTTCGCTTTTTTGTATCATCCATGTTTTTGTTGGTCGTTTATATATTATATGCTCATATTATGTTTTTAAACACTAGATTTTTGGGGTCGGAGATGTTTTTAAATTGTCCGGTTTATTGAATAGAGTAAGTTCCATATTGTTTGCTGTTTTTCGTTTGTTATATTTATGATCTCACTAGTTCTTGTATCATTGGCAGCGTGGGAGATATTATTGTATTATCTACAGGTGGGCTGAACTTTTCTGCATTGTTAGTGATGCATTGGTCGTGATTTTTTGTTTCCTTAGTTTCTGGTTTTTTGACGTTAGTTTGGGTTTTCCTGTTTTGTGGGCTGCTGTTTGCTTTCTGCGTTTTTTATTTATTTTATTTGGGGTCAGATCCAATTTGTAGTCTGAGTTTATTTCCTTATTTCTAGAATTTTGTTTTTTTGGGATTACTGAGTTGGGTGTGGCATTGGTGTTTTTGGTTGTCTTTGTAATTTTCTTGGCTACATGGTATAGGAGTTGTTTTATGTTCATTATTTCTATTGTTTGTTTTTCTTTAATGGTGTATTGACATTCCGTTGATCTTGGTAGGTGTTGTCCTTGGCAGTTAGCACATTTGGCGGTTATTCTATTACATTTCCACTTATGTTGTCCCCCGCAGTGCTCACATTTTGTGGGGTAGCGACATTTATGCGCATAGTGGCCCCAATGTTGGCAGTTACTGCAAAATCTGGGTTTGTTAATGAATTTTTGTTTTAGCCGGTAGTGTTTTCCATAAGGGCCTAGTCTTACCAGCGGTTGTAGGGGTGTTTTGGATTCTAGAATCACTATGTTTGTTTCAATCTTTTTGTGGTTTTTGATTGTCTAGGCTTTGTCTATGTTGGTCCCATTTTCTCTAAGTTTTTTGGTTAGCATATTTATATCCATTCCTTTGTTAAGCCCTGTTAGTTTTAGTACTGATTTAAATGAAGTGGGCTGGGGAGTAGTTGTAGTTGTAGTTGCTTTTGAGTTTTCGGTTGTGGTTGCTCTTACTGGTTTTGTTGTAGCTTTATTTGTGTTTTGAGCGGGAGGGTTGCTTATTTTGTATTGAACCTTTTTGATTGAGTTATGCCTTTCTGCTTTGACTTTTATGTGGCATATATTCTCAACTTCCATGAATTTTGCTACTTCGTTTAGTGTGCTACATTGGACAATTAGATATCTGGTGTTAGGTCGGATCAAAGTGAACTGACCTTGGTGAATTTTAAGGAGTGCTCCTGTAATGCTGTTTATGCTCAAGTTAAGCAGTTGGCTGGGGTTACTGCTTATGTATAAAATGTGTTCCAGTGAGTGGAATTTGGTTTTGATTTCGTGGTGGTTGTGTTGATTGTTGGGGGCTTCCTGATTTACCTTTCGGCTGTCATTTTTGGTTATTGAGTGTTTTGGTTTCATTGGCAATTTGCCTTTCCTTTCGTATTCTTTGAGTTATGTGGGTGTGTTCCTGCTTGTTGTATTGTTTTCCTTAGTTTTGTTTTTCTTGAAGGAGTTGTTACTTGTGGTATTTATTGAGGCGTTGGAAGGGCCTGAAGTTTGGCTGTAATGGAATTTTGCTTTTTGTTCATTTTGGTTGTTTGGTTTGTTTTGTTTCACTTTATTTGCTTGAATAGTATTTCTTAGAGTGTTTCCTTTCTTATTTGTTGTTGATTTTGAGCTATTGGGGTTTTCTGAGGTGTTGTTTATTTTTTGTTCATTTTTTGTACCCACGTTGGGTTAATTTGTTGTGTTGAATTTTGTTGGGATTGTGTGAAGTTTGTTTTGTGATTGATTTGTGGAGTAATCTGGATTGGAATTGGTTTTTGGTGGGTGTTAGTCCTAGTGGGGTGAGGTATTGCTGGTTTATAGTTTCTTCGCGATCCTTGGGTAATGTGTCGTCAAGGATTTCTTGTTCATATGATTTATTTGGGTCTTTGAAAGTGACCGGTGAGTCCGAGCTTGGTTGTAATTGTGGAATTAAGTGTAAGCTAGCAGGGGAGTCCGTTCTGATGTTAGGAGGTGTTTATACAAGTTGGCTAGGGTATTACATGGGGATTGTATCGTCGAGTAATTCAGCTTCATATGTTTTATTTGGGTCCTTAAAAGTGACCGGTGAATCTTCGTTTAACTCAACTTGAGTTGATTTGTTTGCGCTAGCAGGTGCGCGAGTCCTGTAGTTTAATAATGTTTTTACTAGCTGCCTAGTGGAAGGGTTATTACTGCAGTTTAGTACTGCTATGTTTTTAGGTGGGGGGTTAGTGGATCCCTGAGTTTGAGTTTTCTGGTTATAGTCCTTAAACATGTTGTCCTGAAAGCTTAGTGAGTTATGCCTCCTGACTAGATATCTCCTTTTGTTCATTGCTGCTTTATTGATTCCATTTAGCTGTGATATATTTGATACTTGAGTTTGGATCTACTTTACGGTTTTTGTTAGGTTTTAGTTTGTTTTGTATTTTGTGGTTTAGCTATTTGAATAAATTATTTATGATGTTGAGACCAGAAGAAAATAATTATAGCAAAATGGTTAAGGTGTGGCGTTGATGAAAAAATCCTTTAGCAGACAGTCTTACAGAGGTAATCTAGCGTGCTTGAGTGCTTATAAGGAGTTTGCCCAGTTATATGCTAGTTTGTGACCTAGCACCTATTTCAGGGATTTGGCGCCAAAATGTTAGGGTTAACGTTTAAAATAACTTTCAAATTAATGAAATCAAAAATGGCGTTCATGCAGATATCTCTTAGAAGAGAAACTCACAGCGGTTTACTAGCGCTTGTTAAACGTATGAGGACTCTTCCCAGGTAAAGCTAGTATGCTACCTAGGACCTGTTTGTGGATATTCGCGCCAAATTTACACAATGGAGTTATTAATGTAACTTAATAAGATAGTGAGTAGGGTTTTATTTGTTAGTTGTTTACAAATGATTAACAATAATAATATAAACAGCACAGAGTAGTTTGGCCCGTAGACTTAGTATGATCATCGTACCTATTTAGTTGATCTTCCTTTGTTATGGAGTAAGTTCCTTTGTTTGTTCGGATTAAAGATGGCGGCTATCCTCGGTTCCTTTGTTCTTGTTCTATTCTGTGTTGACGGCTAGGCGGGCTGCAAAGCAGGCTGCTAATAGTTACTTTGTTGTTTCTGTCCCCTGAGGTGTTGATCCTTGAGGTGTTACTCTGACGGATTTGGCAGACAAAACGAATTGCACCAGACAACGCCACGCTACAACTTGCACGTCCGATGGTTGCGACAGCCGTGCTTGTGTGGGCTCGAATCAATGATCCCTGCTGAAAAGCTGATTCTAGTGACTGTATTATTATTATTATAAATTATAACGGCGTGCAACAAACGGGCATGTGCCACTAGTCAATGTCCGCACTGCAGACTGATAATGTATTTCCGGGGGAAGAAATAAGAACCTCATCCTCCAGGTGTTAATGCTCTCAAAGAGAGCTGCTAATTTAGCCTACAGGTCGTGGGACAACTAAGTCCCAAACGACCTACACTGGCTGGTGAATTGACTTGAATACTGAAGGGTAAAGTGCAAAACGTTTAACCTCTTCAGCACACTCCTCAGTGCAAGAGGAGACTCGTTGTCATGCAGGTATTACATGACTATCTTTCTTCATCCACGTTTGGGTCTCCAGTCCGCCCATGCAGCATGTTATGCCATGCACCCACACGCCACTCCGCCACAGCAACAGGTAGGGGCTATTGCTTGAGTAGGAATGGACCCAACACGTACTCAAGTAGTAATGGAGTTCCAGTCTACAGCGATACCAGATGTCAACCAAAGCAGTATGTGACGCCAGTCGCGATTGGTCAGCGACTATGACGTCTCATCGGGGCATCTGGTGTTGGACGGGTGGAAATCGTTCTACATCTCCGTCCATGTACAGAAGGCCGAATGTGGAAAAGGAGGAAAAGTATCTCGGCAGTCGGTCCGATGGGAAGCCATGGATGTCCTGTATGCTCCAAAACGCCGGTCCGTACTTATTTCAAATTCAGTCCAGCTGTAGAATGGGCATATGATAAACCAATAATGTGTAAGCCACCTCTGCAATTAACCAAATCCATTGAGTCCTAAAATTTTCCTATTACCTATCAAGCCAATTATTCTAGTACACAGTGTACGTAACATATAAGTCCCTAGCAAATTTTAATTACTAATATGTCTGAGCGACATGAAGATAGTTTGTTCAATATTAAGCATTCGGTTTGAAGTTTGAACGGTGACAAAAGGATCAAGTCAGGATCATGGTTTGTGCAAATTGGGATTCCTAGCCAAAATGGACCCCTAAAATAAAGAGGCATTTTTTTTAGCCCTGAAAAGGGCTTTTTGGCAGGCTAGTTCAATGTTCTTCAGCGGTCTTCTGCCTCTTTAACTTTTTCCACACTGCGTGAGTCTTGTCCGCTTTGTTCAGGAAACTCCTTGTAGTTATGCAATGCCGTTAGGTAAGTCGCAGCATCAATTAGTTGAGGCAGTGGGTAATCTTGGTAGGCTTGCCGGTAGAATTGGACAAGTATCTTGAACCAACGTGCCACTGTTGTGGTCTAGGTTTATATGAGTTCAGGGTTCACCAAGCGAGATATTTGACTGCGCTGATAAAAATACCTGCTTTTTTGGATCATCTATCGCAGGCCCTAGTCCCATATCCTGATTTGTTTCCTGTAAGGGTCCTCTTCTTCAGTCTCTCACTCTTCTTCTTCCTCTGCCTCTACTTCTTCCACCTCTTCTTCTTACTCTTCTTCACTAGAGGAGGACATTTGCAGATCTGCTGCTACTGTAGTTTCCTTCTCACGTTGCACTCTCTGCCATGGAGGCGATTTTGTAGCTACAGGAGTATGGGCCACTATGCTGGCAAACGTTTCCTGTGCTTTTGGTAGCTCTTGTAATTTTTATTTTACCGGTACGTGGTCCGGTTTTGCCTGGGCAGTAGCGATTGTTTGCCTGGCCCTAATAATTTCTTATACTTTAGTTGGAGTAGTTTGAATAGTTGGCTCAGTCTCCTATTGGATATTGTTCACTTGTTGAGTGGTGCTCGGTGGGCTGCTCCCTAACTGGGTCTGCACTGAATGCTCCCTCTGTTGGCGCCAACTTCCCCCTCTGCAACGACTCCTGGGCCTTTGTCTTTTTTTCTTCTTTGTTCTCCCAAATGAAGAGCAAAGTCGTTCTATTTTGCTGTGCTCTCAAACTCCAGCCTGAAGCAATAAAAAGACCAAGTCCCTTTATTGCATTTAGCGCCAGGGCGGAAATTAGTTGCTCCGTCGCTAGCTCCATTAATCGTGCTTCTTGTTACTCTCTTTCCTGCAGACTTCCATTGACTGATTATTATGATTATTATTATTAATTTTGGATTATAGTAGCTTTCGTACATTTCGTACATGCGCCACTGGTTAATTCCTGCACCGCAGGATGTTAATTATTCCTTGAGGAATGGAATCAGTGCTACATTCCCCTGGCGTTAATGCACTTAAGTGCTGTTAATTTAGCTGTCATGCAACAGAACAGTACGTTCCAAGCTACCTGAATGTTAGGCTTTCATGAGTGAGGATAGTCCCAGCACACACTCATGTTTTACAATCCAGCTCTAGCATAGGGTGAGTGGGAGTAGTACCATCACTCTCTCACGTTTTTGGTTGATAGCGAGGTTTGAATTGGTGCGCGCATTGCATGCTTATTGGTGTCCGGTAGAGGAAAAGGATGACGTAGACCAGGACGGGAGGCGCCAAGCCGCAGGGTGGTGTCCGTTGTTTCCAGAGTATTGGTCTAAAGTTGGTCATCTTGTACGGACTAAGACTTTTCAATAGAAACTGTGTGGTGTATTTTTATTTAAGGTTATATTGTGGGATTAAGTGTTAAGTAGAAACCTTGCATGACAGACATTTTGATACCAGTCATTTTGACACCTTGTGTGACTGGCCCTGATGTTCCTGGGCTTAGACCACCTTATATGAGATATTGTTTTGGGGTCTTACTGGGTGTGCTTTATTTTGGGGTCAATCGGTCACGGGGTGTTTGACCTGTGATTATTTGGGAGAAAGGGAGGAGAATTAGCCACTTTCATTCTGGACAGATTAGTTTTTGCCGCCTTGTGCAGCGGAGCCTGATGGTCATTGGGCTTTTTGACCACCTTATATTGTCTATTTGTGGCCCTAATGTTCTTATCTAATCTATTTATGTAATCGCCTTGTGTGGCGGGCCTTGATAGTCCTGGTGTTCGGACTCCCTTATTCTATTATTATATTGGGTTGACTGTCATCTTTTGGTTGAAAGTAGATAGAATGATTGCGTTAAAAGATGAGTCGGTTAGTAAGTTATTTGGTAAAAGGTAAGAGGCGAAAGAAGAAATGGGGTACAGTGGTATAAGACAAATTTTTTTGAGAGTTTGGTGTAGGTGGTGTTTAAGTTTGGATTTCGGCTATTTATTTTTTGGAAGGGACAGACACCTTTGCTGAATAATCAGGTCCCGAGTCGACATCTCAAAGACGTCCATTCCATGGTTTGAGCCGTTTTATTGATTAACGTATTTATGCGTATGGCATTGATTTGGGGGAAGACAGGTGTCTTTGCTGAATAACCAGGTCACTGTTGACATATCAGAGACACCTATCCAGTGGTTATTCCATTTTGTGTTATCGATTTGGTTCTGATTGCGATTTATTTGGTGTAGCGGCTTTCAGCGTTGTTTGCCTGGCAGTGTATATTAATGGGGCATTATATTTTTTCTTTAAGCCCGGTTTCATTTAGATAGCTTATGATATTTCTACAGGTTGTATTTAAGTTGGTGTTTTGTTTTGTTTTTTCTAGGAGCTCTGGGTATGTTATTGGAGATCCAATTTCTTTTTGTGCCTTTTGAAATTTATTTCTGGCCAACTGATGTTGAAAATATGATGGAGGTCTTCTACGGTGCGGCAGTGGTAGCAGTTGATGTTAGTGAGTTTTGGTCCTAAATATTTACCAAAGCTGCCGGCTAGTTTTGTTTTGCCTGTCATAATTCGATTTATAATTGTTTGGTCCGGGCTGTTAACCTTGGGTGGTTTAATGGACCTATTTACTCCATTAAGGCTGGAGTATAACTTTCTGTCCTTGGGTGTAGCATTTCAGTATTCCTGCCACTTGTTGTTAATGTAGGTTCTAACTAGGCTTTGGGCTTTTGTGATGCTATATTTTAGTGGGGCCGGGTTAGGGTTTCCTAATTTACTTTTAGCGACTTTGTCCGCCTGTTCGTTGCCACGGATTCCTATAGGCGATGGTATCCACACAAATTACCCACGAGTTGGTTTTTAGTGGATAGTTCTTTAAGCATGTGGTAAATCCTGGCAAGGAACGTTTCTCCTGATTTAGTGTTATTTGTTTTTATTGATGTTATTACACTAAGCGAGTCGCTAATGATTACTGCTTTGGGGATGTTGTTTCCTAAGACCCAGTTTAATAATTCATTGATAGCTCAGAATTCAGGTGTGTATGTAGAGCAGTGGTCTGCTAATCTGGTTCCCATTTGAATGTTGAGTTCTGGGATTACCACTGCTGCTGCTGTTCTGGGTGGCTCTGGTATTTTAGATCCATCAGTGTATATTTTAACGAAACTGGAGTAGGTGTCTAGTATGTCTATTGTAATGTTTTGTTTAGTTTATGCTCCTGTTCCAATTTGTTTCCATATTCGGTGGCTTTGGTGTTAATCCTTGGTTTAAGGTTTATCCAAGGGGTCTGGTCAGGGGATTTCGTGTATCCCTCCTGTTGTTCAAAAATTGGAAAATGTTTCCTTAATTCTAGGATTTATTTTCCACCTGGTAAGTTTGGTACTAGGTTTCGACTAAACGTTTTGTTACACTTGCTAATAGCCGTTTTTGTGCGATGCGTATTTGGATGAGGTGTGAGCCGGATTGAGTAACTGAGTAGCATTTCTTGTCTTCTCAGCCTTAGTGGTATTTCTCCAGTGAGTACTTGGAGTTTATCAAGTGAGGTTGAGGGAAGAGTGCCGGTGCAGATAGCCAGTGCTTTTCTTTAAATACCATCTAGTTTTTTTCAGGTTTGGCTGCTTAGCTGAGTTGTATACTTGACAATCATAGTCCAGTTTCGATCTTACATGTGCTCTATAGATAGCTAGCATTCTTTCTTGGTTGGATCCCCATGTTGTTCGTTTAATGTTTCTTAATAAAGTTAGATCTTTATTGCAATTTTTTGTAAGGTGTTCAATGTGCTGTTTCCAGTCAAGGTGGCTATCAAAATACATGCCTAGGAGTTTTGCCACCTTGATATAATTAATGATCTGATTTTGAATGTATAGTTTAGGGTAGGTAAGCTTGTTGTTACGTTTGGGGGTGAAAATGATTGCTATTGTTTTTTCGTGAGAGATTTTGATCCCCCATTTACCCGCCCATCTCCCTATGTTGTCTACACTTTGCTGGAATTCTGAGATGACTTGGTCGGCAGCGGGGTTTCCTGATCTCCAAATATCGCCATCGTCAGCAAATTGCGACATGTTTATCTTTTTTGAGGCGAGGATTTTATCCAGGTTCTTAATCATGATATTGAAAAGTGTAGGACTGAGTACGCTTCCTTGTGGGGTGCCATTTTCTAAGGGATACTCTTCTGAAAAGGTGTTTCCTACTTTAGTTGTTATTTTCCGACCTGTGAGGAAGTTTTCAATCAGGTTGAACATGCATCCAGTAATTCCGAGGTGGTTTAGTTTGGCAATCAATCCTTTAGTCCAGACAAGGTCAAATGCCTTTTCTAGGTCAAGGAAAACAGCTATTAGGTTTCTATCTGATTTCCTTTTGGCGGTGAAAGCTAGTTTTATATCCGCTTCTAGTCTTAACAGGTGATCAGTGATGGATCGCTTGTTTCGAAAGCCACACTAATTTTCCGAAAGTAGGTTGTTACTTTTGAGGTGGTGTTTTATTCTATTGGCCAATATTGTTTCCATGAGTTTACAGATGTTATTGGTGAGGGAGATGGGTCGGTATGAGCTTATATTGTTTGGATCTTTACCCGGTTTAGGGATCGGTACTATAATGGCATGTTTCCAGCTACCTGGTAGTTTCTCACTATCCTGTATTTGGTTAAGTAGTTTTATAATAATTTTTGTGAAATTGGCAGGGA
The DNA here is from genome assembly GCA_016617855.1 of Megalonaias nervosa. Classification (NCBI taxonomy): domain Eukaryota; kingdom Metazoa; phylum Mollusca; class Bivalvia; order Unionida; family Unionidae; genus Megalonaias; species Megalonaias nervosa. The sequence continues at coordinate 6,597 of JAECUM010018628.1, read as the reverse complement.
GGTTTTTTATATATGATGTATCCAATTTGACCTTTACCGGGGGATGTTGTTTTTCTTTTTTGGACCCTAACGCTATTTCCCATTCGTAGATGGTGATTTCACTGTTTAAATTGGACTCTTTTATCCTAGGTCTTTAAAAAGGTGCTTATGGGAGATTTCCACTTTTTTCCGATGTTCCTCGAATTTCTTTGTGTGATTTAGGTTACTGCTCATGTCTGAGAAGTGAATGGCGAGCATATTAACTTTGTCTTGGTTGTTGTTAGCACCTCTTATTTTAGGGGTTAGATTTATTGTTTTTCCCCTGATTGATTTCATTTTATCCCAGACGTGTTTGGAGTTTGACACTATGTTTAATGTAGAACAGAATATTTGCCAGGATTGTTCTTTTGATTGCTTTATTGTTTGTTTTAGATCTTTTTCCTTTTCTTTATACTGTATAAAATCTCCAGAGTTCCTAGATTTTTGTATTTGTTAAGCGCGGTTCTTTTGGCCTTGTATGCTGTTTTACATTAGTCATATCCACCAGGGCACAGTTTGTTTGGTTTGGGATTTTCCTGTTTTTTTAATGCTTAGTTTGGCTGCTTCTTGTATGGAATTAATGATGTTATTATTGAATGTGTTTACGTTTATGTTTTCTAATTCGTTGATATTTATTGCAGCTAGGGTGTTTCTAAATGTATCCCAATCAGCTTTGTCATATCTCCATCAAGGTGAGATTTCAATGGGATTATGTTGGACTGTTAACTGTAGGGAGATGGCAATGGGGAAATGGTCACTACCTAACGTGCTTTCTTGATCCACTCACCAGTTAGTTATTTGGGTTAGTTTGGGCGTGCTGATGGTTAAGTTAATTGCAGAGAGGTTGCCGTCCTCGGGATCTGGTCTAATTTTTGATTCATCATCGAGGATGACCAAGTTGGCTTCAGCAGTCCATGCTTCTACCAATCTGTCTTTATTGTGAATCCTATTGCCCCCCCCCCCCCCCCCCAGTTCATTGTGGGCATTGAAATCTCCACAGATTATCAAGTTATCCGTTTGATTTTGGGAGATTCCACGGTATGTGTTGATGCTGACTGGGTTACTACTATTGCCTCCTGGATCATAAATGTTGATTATTTGTATGTTTGTTGATCCAGTATTAACTAGGGAGTTTTGCATTTCTAGTGTTTCGACGGAGTCTATTGCAATTGGAACTGCTAGCGTTTCTGTGTAGGGTATGGCGTCCAGAATGAAAGTGGCTAATCCTCCTCCCTTTTTCCTATTAGATCTGTTTTTAATTATGCCTGGGGAATAAACTGGGATTTTAGGTGAATAATTTGTTTTATACGAATGGTGTGTTTCCTGGAGGCAAATTATATCAGGTTTTTGTGCTGTATTATTGATCTTATTTATTAATTCTGGGAGGTTGTTACTTAAACCCCTACAGTTCCATTGCCAAATTGTCAAGTCTTATTTGATTGTGCTATCCATTCTCAGTGTCGTTGCTAATATATTTTATTGAATCATGTAGCTGATTCTGTCTGAGCCATGTTTTGTATATCGTTAATATCTGTTGAAGTATTTGTATGATATTATCAGTTGCTGGTGGTGTCATGTTGTTAGTTGCAACTATTTCTGTTAATACTTCCTGCAACATTTCCCATGTTGGTTTTTGGTTGTTGCCATGGACGGGGTTGGTAGTTTCTATATCTATTGTTGTGTGTGAATGACCCTGTGTTGTAGTTCCTTGTGGAAGTTCCGTTTGCGTGGTGTTAGTTGAGGTTTTGCTCTGTTGGTTTTATTTGTGCTATCTTCCTTTATCTTTGTTGCTTTATTATGGTTTGGATTATTTGGTTCTGTGGTAGCTGAGTGTTATGGCTTTTAGTGTTATTTATTTCCTTTTTAGCCTCTGCATATGGTAGGAGCTTGGTATTCATGAGATTGATAATTTCATTTTCTTTGATGGAGTAGATGCATTCAGTTGCCCTAGGGCGGTGGTTTTCCCTGCAGTTAGGGCATTTTGCATGCTGTTTATTACATGTGCCCTTGTGATGTCCTCCACAGTGGGCGCACCTACACTCAACATGGCATTTGAGGGCATAGTGTCCCCAATGTTGACAATTTGTGCAGAACCTTGGTTTGTTGATGAATGTTTCCAATTGAAGATATGCACCATAAGGGCCTAACCTAACAAGTGTTAATATGGGTGTTGTTGATTCTAACACCGCTTTTGGGATTGTTTGCCCTTTTCGATTTCTGATTCTATAGGCTTTTTCAATTTTTGTTCCATTTTCCTTTAGTTTTTTGGTAAGGGATTGATCACTAATATCTTTATTTTTGCCTATTAGTGTTAAAACCGCTTTGAAGTATTTTACTATCGGTGTTCTGATGTAATCATTGTTGGTTTCGTTTTTGTTTATGTTGATTGATTCTTTAGTGGTTTTTGTTGTGGTAAGGGAGGTAATTATTTTCTTTTGGCATTTGTGGTGTCTTTCTACTTTGATTTTGATGTTCCCAATGTACTCCATTTGTATAAATTTCACGAACTGGCTTAGCGTACTACATTGTACGATCAAGTAATTGGTTTGTGGTCGAATCAACCTAAATTGCCCTCGATGAGTTCTTAGTAGGCACCTGTTATGCTGTTGTATGTCAGGTTGAATAGCTGGCTGCATGAGCTACTTATGTAAATTGTGTGATCTGGGGAGTGATATTTGGGTTTGTTTGGTTGGTTGATATCTGGTTTGGTTTTGTTCCCTACGTTATTTACTTTTGTCTGATTTAGGTGGTCAGTAGTTTTATTTTGTTGCATGTTGTTTTCTGCTGTATTGTTATGTTTAGGTTGATTTGTTTTAGATTGATTGTTGTTCTTTTTAATGTTGTTGATGCTTGTTAGGTTTTTGTCATTTGCTTTTGATGTTTTCATGGGCAGCTTTCCCTTTCCTAGGTACGCTACTTTTCAGTTTGTTTTATCTGGGGGGGGGGAGGTTTTGCTTGTTTTAGGGGTTGTTTTTTATTTTATGTTAGTTACTGGATGAGCCGCCCGATGATATTACCGATAGGCCAGGTGTTTGGCTGTAGTGGATTTTTTTCCTTGCGTTTGATTGTAACTTCCTTTTGTTTATTATTAGTATCTAGGTTTGTTGGGTTTGGTGTAGGAGGTTTTGCTTGAGCCTTGATTGATGTTGCGGGAGATTTTTCATTTGGTTTGGTGGGATTAATGTTGTTTGATGCCTGGGTTGTAGTAGGGTTGGAGTTTGGTTTCATAGTTTTCTCGCATATCAATATTTACTCGATCCGGGCAATAAGACCGAAGGCGATCACCATCCAGATAACGATAACACAAATTCCACTACACCCACCCCCAACAAAGTGGGGGAATACGTAGTAAGTAGTTATACCCAGACACCATAATATCGCTAGCCCCGTCCCATGCTCCCATCTGCACAATTAAAGGGGCACCTGAGCATCGTAATTGAAGATGAATATGACATCCACACGTCCAATATAGTAGTCCAATTGATAATTCCAATGCGTGAAGAACCTATATAAACAGGTCGCAACATCATCTATTACTAGGACCGTCCTATATGCTTTCTGCTTCTGATTGACACAGATGCACAAGGTCAAAATACATACAGATAAATAAAATCCGTCATTAGGTTCATTCTATATCGTATCTTACTAATACAAATAATTTCCGTCTTGACATAAATACTACATTCAGCACAACCGATACACATATGTACACATCCTGAATAAAGTCATATAGTTCAAATTCAATCTCAAGCCCGTTTATGTGTATATATATATATATATATATATATATATGTGTGTGTGTGTGTGTGTGTGTGTGTGTGTGTGTGTATATTTGTTGTTGTTGTGGGGCTTAACGCCATTTTTCAGCACACGATAGGCTATACATGGCGGCCAGTATTAACGGTGGAGGAAGAAACCGGGAACTCCCCGGAAAGAACCACCGACCCACGAGAAGCTACTGGCAAGCTTTCTCACATATCCACATTTGCCGAATCCTAGACTCAAACCCACGCAGACAGAGGCGAGATGGCAGTGATCCGTAACGGAGAGCGCTTTAGACCACTCGGCCACTCGGGGCCCCTATATATAGATGTGTGCGTGTGTGTGTATGTGTGTGTGTGTGTGTGTTTGTCCGACAAACACACAAAGCATACATCCTTATAAAGCACACTGACGTCATCCAACGGCAAGATAATATGCATCTCATTGATGCACACATCCTTACACCCTTATAAAAGACAATATTAGTGCATGTGATCATCATGCACTTATGATTTCATCTGATTGTTTCTGCCTATAAACAGGGTTAATGGGTCATGTCGTCACGTTTGTTGATCATCAGTATTGGGCTCCTTGCGATTTTAAATTCACTTCTTTCTCTGTTTATTTCTGACTGGAGACAAATAGAATTTGCCTGTTCATATGACAGATTATTCAAGACCATCAATAGGAAGACAACGGCTTCTTTGTACAAGACATACTTGGTGTAATAAACAGCACAGCTACGACAAAAAAGAAAGTGACATATAAACTGGATGAATATTTGGCAAAAATTATGTACGATATATGAATGCAAAATTGAGGAAACATTGCATAAAGGTACATTTTTCAAATGTGCAAAAGTGAACATTAAGGCATTTATCTTTATTTAGTACCACTGCATTAGGATCTAAGGGTCTTGCCGAAGTCACCTGAATTAGTCTGCGTTGTAATAAAACGCACACATTTTTGTATTGAATTCGGGTTTTGCTCGTGAGAACTGGTGAAACTGGTATATGGCCCCTCCAATAAAATATCAAATTTTAACAAAATTCTTTCTAACAATAAATAATTTTAATAAGAACTTATTTTCACCCAGGTCTCTTGATTTCTCTAAATGACGAAGAAAATTGCTATTAGTTTTCTTCATTGCTAATTAACCATCAATACGGCCATCTGGGCTATATTATGTTACTAACTACTTAAGCATGTTTAGCCCCTAAAGAAAACTATCATTATTTTATTGAGTTGCACCTGACTTACTTGCTTGAATCTTTACAAAATAGGCCGGTCAATCTCGACTTCCTGCCTTCAAGCGGTTTCAGAGTGTACCAAAAACTGAAAATGTCCCTGAAAATATTGATTAACCAAATGCATATGTATCTACTTGTGAAAATGAACAATGTAAAGAAAAAGTGGCATTTGGTATGAGGTAGACATGGTACAATCTCACTTTCATGCATTTGCTTCTTTATATCTCATATATTTATTTTTTAAATTCTAACTTCACAGAAGTTGCTAAAGGTGGCATTTATAAGAAATACTAACGAATCCTAAAATGTAATTAATAGTTGGTGTGATTCCATTGGAAACCAATATTTACTGACTTAACAGAGCAGCGTTCGTCAACTTTCATATTTACTTTGTTAGCGAAAATCACTAGATCATGTTTACATGTTAAACTCTGACAGATCATTATGTGGATCCACTGTAGTACACAGGTCTTTCTTAATATTAGTTTATCTTTGCCTTTATTAGGGTGTTTAAGTCACTGTCCTCCATTATCCCAATTTACAATTTTGGGGAGGGAATGCAACTTTTATCGGTGACACCGATTTCTATGTAGGCTGCTTAGCAGTTTGCACTCACATGCTTTAATAATATCTGATGATACAGCACAACTCCTTGTTCGCAATTTTAATGTACTTATATGCAGCACTTAGCCGGCACTTGTTTCTGCTAAAACTTTCCTATTACCAACGTGGCTGATACATGTCCTGATATCTTGACGAGTTCCTGTACAAGACGCAAACAAAGCAGCATATGTTACCAAAAATTGTAGTTTATCTCCTTTTAAATTATGTTGAACATAACAAGACAGAAATACATTTTAAATGATGGTTGCTACGTTTGTTTCTTCTTTGGCTTCATCTATTCAACATAACAAGACAGAAATACATTTTAAATGATGGTTGCTACGCTTGTTTCGTCTTTGGCTTCATCTATTCAACATAACAAGACAGAAATACATTTTAAATGATGGTTGCTACGCTTGTTTCGTCTTTGGCTTCATCTATTCAACATAACAAGACAGAAATACATTGTAAATGATGGTTGCTACGCTTATTTTGTCTTTGGCTCCATCTATCTTCTTATTCTTATTCTTTATGTCTCTGTCCTATTGACATTATTTTCTTCTTTTTCGGTCTTCTATGTAGCACTTCCCATCTCTTATTTACGAATTTCTTTTGTCATACGATTATGAAGCGCTCTATTTCCCGATACTTGAAAACTTAATGTTATCGTTAACAGCTTCCATTCATGGTTTGTATACTTTTAGGTAACAATTCAGCCCATTCTCTGTTGTCTTCGTCTTGATATACATCAAAGTTCACAAAAATTATATCATAAAAAGAAAAATATTCTGCTTTAAATTTCTGACATGCCTGTTTGTGGGAGTGGAAGCTGAATTTTATCTTTTAAGTCTACTCCAAATTAACACATAACTGGAGCACAAACATAACCCAAGAAAACTTATATTCCATTTGAATATCATCTCCCAATCAAAACTCTCTCTCTCTCTCTCTCTCTCTCTCTCTC
>JAECUM010018624.1:0-16280 GCA_016617855.1 Megalonaias nervosa | reverse complement strand
TCTTTATGGTTTTCGTGTTGACAGTGACACCTTTTATTTCAGAAATCTATGTGCCATTTTAATGTACAGAAATTTTGCTTTTCAACGAGCTCTCACGCATCATTATGAGTTAGAAATGTCGGAAGATAAAAATTAGAAAATGTCAAAATTGTACGAGTTTTCATTTGGTCCAACAGTGTTACGTTTTACCAGCGTGTAAAACAAAAATTAGCTTCCTTTGAGACATGTTTTGGACTGACAACGATTGGGCATACTAGGCAAAAGTAAGAAGTTATGCATGCTAGATATTAAACAGCGCTGTGCATTGGTGCATGCTAAGGGTAGAAAATGCATGCATATTTATTCTTAAGGTGCGAATCGGCATCTACTCGTCACAGCTATGTTTTTACCTGATGAAGATGAGACGACGATTTTTTAACACGATGATTGCGGCATTATTGCGTCTCGTTGTTTTAACTCTTTGATAATTTCTTGTACTCATTCCGTCTGTATGGAGAGAGAGAGAGAGAGAGAGAGAGAGAGAGAGAGAGAGAGAGAGAGAGAGAGAGAGAGAGATGGCCTTTAAGAAGGACACATGTAATTTGATTCTTTAATTAAATTTGATGGTATTTTCTTCTGATCTTACTTTGGTCCAATTTATATTTGTATCTCTTGCATCAAACACTATAAATGTCATGGTATAAATGTTCACTCTGCGTCATTCTTATTACGTTCTTAATCGTGCATGAGGTGTCTTTCTCTAATGACCATATCTCTTATACTTTTTTGACCAATGGAGTAATATAGTTACAAATCTAGGTCGTAAAATATATAACAGACAAAAAGTGAAACCAACAACTTAAGTAAAATCAACGAACGTTTTATTTCTCTACAATGCAAAGTGAAAATTCAAGAGGCACTTACAGTTTTGCGAATTAAATCCCATATCATTCTAAATGTCTTATCACAAGACCAAAAATATAAAATGTTCCGAATGAATTCCAGTAGTTTTGAATGTCCTGATATAACACAATGATGCAATCCAGAAGGTCCTTGAATGAGTTCACAATAATCCAATGTAGTGTATTAATCCAAAAGGCAATGAGTACTCTAGTAATTCCAGTGAATAATTTAGATAAATAATTCCTCTCCAATCATGTATGATTTCAGTATATAACACACTGTAAACTTTGACCAGAATGGATTCACATAAACTGACTTAAAGCAGGAATGAATTATTTGCTTTTCAAATCCCTATTTATACATATTTTCACTTTACCTATAATGTAATAGAATGTGAAATACTAAACGGGTAAAAAAAACTAGTCTAATTTTAAACAAGACTGGTCTTGAACTCATGTGCTATAAACCATTCTTTTACAGCCTACAATCATGGACAAAAGTGAAGCACACACCATAAATCCAATATACATATATATCCACAAGCTACCTTTCTACATCAATCCGTCAATTCCGTTTGGTAAACCCACCAATAAGATAATCAAGCAACCTATCGTGACCCAGTTGTGTTATTCATTCAGTCAGTCACCCATGGTCTTTTATTAACTTAAATGGGTTTACTTGTCTTTTCTGCAAAATTAGTAGAATTATTATAAAACGTTATCACATGAATTAAATTCCATTACAAGCAAACCGTTATATCAAGGAGACTATGGTAAGTTTAACGTGAACACTCCGTAGGCACACAAACTTTAACAACAGGTGTCTGAACGTGTTAACAGTGACTTAAGTGTTTTCACATGTCATGGTTTCAGGTATCAAGCATTTGGAAAATCTTTCAGGAGTTGCTGACATCGAGTCTGCCAAGACGAGGCATGCGGGGTGGGTGGGGGGAGAACCACTAAAAAGTTCTAAACAGAATTTTGTCTCTCTTAATCAATGATTATCTCATTTGCTGATTCACAAACCCACCATCATTTCACACAAGGTGTCTATATACTTACTTACCTGGTTATTTATCCATCAATCCATCTGTCTACTACCTACCTACCTATCTATCTATCTATTTATCTATCTGTCAGTCTGTCTGTCTGTCTATCCATCCATCCATCCATCCATCCATCTATCTATCTATCTATCTATCTATCTATCTATCTATCTATCTATCTATCTAATGTATATGATGTCATAAATGTCAATATTATGAGAAGACTACTTAGATAATCAATCCATTCCTTAAACCAGAATGGCAAACGTGTTAGTTGTTACATAAAACAGTAAACTTGTTTGCCTCCAAGCTATCTTTGACTCGTACGGCTTTCTCTTTTTTTTTCAGTATGGAATTTCAAATATACGTAAGGAGCATTGATTTTATTTTATTTCATTTTATTTTATTTTTTATTTTATTTATTTATTTATTTATCAGATTGCAGAATTGAAGATAGAACTCTCAAAGACTTCTGGGAACGTTTCAGAAGAGGATGTCAAAGCTGCAAAGAAGGTGAGAATCACGTTTTCATCCGATATCAGTGCGAGTTATTGATTTCAATATTCACTTAATTTAAGTCATTTAATTGAGATCCAGATATACTTCCATGATCTTATTGTATTGTCTGCTGTAGGTAATGGGGTACATTTATTCTCATAGTCATTTCACACATGGTAATAGGAATTAATTAAAGTAGCCCAGAAGAGCCCTATTGCAGAGGGGATGAGTGGGGTGTCTTTATTAATCGAAATAATTTCTGTGTCCTGCGTCCTGCGGGTGAAAACGAATATGACATTAAAATAGTTACAAAATATGTCACAAAGCAAATGGATTGATAGTCGATGGCAAGGAATTTATTCTGGCCTTGTGAATATCTCATAAGCTAACGGATTAGGAGTCGACGGCAAAGTAATTATCCTGGCTTTCAGAATATCTCATAGGCAAATAGATTAGTAGTAGATGATAAGGAAATTATCCTCGCCTTCATAATATCTCCCAGATAAATGGATTAGGAGTCGATGGTAAAGTAATTATCCTGGCCTTCAGAAAATCTCCTAGGCAAATAGATTAGTAGTAGATGGCAACGGTATTTTGTCGTGCCCTTAGATTTGAAGAGGAAACTGTGAGCAAAAGTCAGTCGGTTTATTATTAACTTGACTCGTATCTGGTGATCAAACAAGTCAAATGATTAAAACTGAACAATGACACGACGTTGATTTCGCTTTAAAGATTGGACATGATCATTTTAGAAGTCATCCGAATAAACCCAATGCTAATTATTATTACAATAATTGTTCAATCAATTAAACATTGAAACCTCCATTCCTCCCAGCCGTGTCAAAAGTTTACATAAATTCCTGTAAAATGTATGTATTGTTTTCGCTTTAGGTTTCCCATATAATTTTGCATCCAAGGTCCTTATCCCATTTTTACTTAAAAATCACTATCTTTTCCCATACTTTTGAGACCCAATACCTGTAAAATCCTTAAAATTTTGAAAAGAAATAGTTGGAAGGCCTGAATCCCCTTTTCATACTAATTTCGAATGGTCATTCGGACATGACCTGCGATGCGAGTGTTTCATATCGTTTTAGAATCTGATTTTAACTCAATAGTAACATAAGTTAGAGTTGCACAAAATCGTCTACTTTCTTACTATACATACATACATACATACATACATACATACATACATACATACATTAGTAAATTAGCAATTACTGATTTGATCGGAAAGACTTAAATTTGTCTGATTCTTGTTATCTCTGTTAGTCATAGACTAGAAGAGTTTATGGGATGACATGTTTTCAGTCGTCCGTTGTCCGTCCTTTACCACAAATTTGTTATTACTACTCCTAAGCAATTTGGAAGAATGCCATTAAATTTATATACACACATTCATCCCATGATCTGTTTGGTTCTAAATGAAAACGTTGCTGCTGCGTGATCTAGTATGGTCGCCATGGCAGCCATCTTGAATATCTTGTTATCACTATTCTTCCTGAACGGAAAGTCATATTGACATGGGGTTTTTACCAAAATATTCTTATAGAATATGACCATCCTAGATGGATGGTCATACTGACAAATTGTTTTAATAAAAGACAACTTGTGATATCAGGTTGGACCTCAGTGATAATGGTGCCGATCTCACATACAATATGGACGACTTTGCTGCTATCTTAATAAATGTTGCTATCAACACTTCTCCTCAATGGAATGTCATATCGATATAGAGTTTTCACCAGAAGACTTTGTATTGTGTTTAGTTGATTCCAAATAAACCTGGTGTTGATCTGACGTCTAATATTTTGAAATTCTTGTTATTGTTACTCCTAGATCGATGGTCACATCAGCTTGGGACTTTCATCAAGAGACTTATTGTGACGTTCACTTGATTCTAAATGAAAATGGTGCTGATCCGACATCCAGTATGGCCTCCATGATGGTTATTTTGAACATTTTGCTATTGGTACTCCTTTGAAATGAATGATCATATTCACATGGAGTTTTTACCAAAAAGACTTCTAAGGATGTCTGGTACGTCCTAACTTCAAAAGAGTGCATATCACACATACTATATGACCACCACAACGGCTGATTTAAATGTCTTGTTTCTGCTGAAATGTCAGAGGTCATATCATCACTGAGCAGTTGAAAATTAGAAACGATCGTAACTTGAATTCTTGGAAATCCTTTCGGCCAGGAGAGCGTCAGTCCCTTCTAGGGACTCTTGTTCGTTTTATTTTTGTCTCCGTTGTTCATGTTTGCCATATTCCTCACTCTTTTGTTTGCAGCGTATGGCCGTTAGGGTACTAATAGACACACCATGATGACGTAATCAGATATCCCTCATAGTAGATCACAGTGCGCAAGTGTTGGTCCCTGGTTGCTCAGGAGATGATCTCATTTCCACGGGGATGATCGGAAAGCTGTTTAGTCTTCAGAAGATTCCGGGTCAGATGATGACACCTAGCTTGCTTAATTACATCAAGGCAGACAATGACGTCACCACACCATCGAAAACATAGAGCAATCAAGAAACTAACAACGCATGTTAACTCTCTACTCACTAACGTTCGCGGGTGCATTTTCTTAGGTTTGTGCTTTCAGAGTGGTAAAAATATTTACGAAGTTTTCATAATGGTTTGTTGTTTTTTTTTCTTCGGCTTTTTATGTTATTTTAAAAGCTGGTAACCTAAGATTTCAATTTTAAGTATATCAAACGTTAGTTGTTCCTTAAAAGATACTGTGTGAAAGTTTCACTTCACTAGAAGAGACTGTGTGAAAGTGACACTCCACTAAGAGATGCAATGTGAAAGTAGCACAACTAAATGACATTCTATGTGGAAAGTAACACTATACTAAAAGACACTATGAGAAAGCAACACTTCACTATTTAATATAACTTAGTATCGGCACCATGCTTACTTTCACAGCTAGCAGTATTTCAGGCCAATACTAACTGCTTCCCCAAAAATTGTCCATATAAAAAAGCACACAGAAAAACAGATGATTTGAAAACGTCATCGGATTGCACGCCTTTTCTAACTGGACAAAAATCAGACTTTTCAGCAGAGTTATCCGCGATTTGTTGTCGGCACTGCTGCTAATTCTAGAAACAATTACATTTTCTGCCTTCTCGACAAAAGCTTCCACTGTACATTAGAATGGGAATGATAGTCTTTTGTTTGGGGGTATGGGGGCGTTGGTGGTGACTTTACCGTCGCAAATATCCTTTTTCTTCACACCTGCTCTGTTAAACTCAGTACGTCACAGTATAAGCACCGTTAACGCCCCGAGAGCCTGCAGTGCAAAACTGTTATCTCCTACATGAATGCACAAACCTGACACTTAAACAACGTCGTACGCATTCGTTCAACACTGTCGTGGAATCAGTTTCGATAAGTTCACATAGAGAGGTATCAGTTGTGTAAAAGCTCTTCAAATATGCATACACGAAAGAATTGTGTTTTCTCCCATAAAGGTTCTAAGACGTAAGAAAATTTCTGAGGTTTCTTTCAGAGAACAGCCATAAGATTTCGTAAAATACAACAGTCATTACTTTGATCGTGAATCGGCTTCTCAGTTCCCTATAAATTCTATCGCTGACAGGATTCTTGCGTCCACCTACAACCGTAGCGTTATATTCTAATTGATCCAAACGGATATTTTATCAATCAAAAGCTGCTGTTTGCCATGCAACTTGAAGATGAATATAATTTCAAGCAGAGTATGCTAATATATGTTTTAACAGACATAATCACTAAGTATTTTATATTGGTAGATACTGGAACGATTTGATGAATATTCAAATGACTAGAAGTCATTTTCATACTTTTGTATTCTATATTTTAATTGGGGTCTGTCTTTGATACATTTATCTATTATGTCTCGAAATTTAAAATTTAAATTTTATTTTGCTATAAATTTTGATGATAACCGTAGGTTGATCAAAAAAGACCCCTATTGTACTACTTAAGAATTACAGATACAACGATTAGAACGATTTGTATAGAACATAAATTTGGTATATTTGAAATTACCGTGTGATATGCGAATCATCAATTCCGGGACAGAAGCATGCCGGGAGAGTAATCTCCTTGCACTAACACCAACGCTTGCGCACTCTGCTCTAAGTCTGCATTTTACTTGTTTTCTTTTTTTTACGTCAGCTTTCATATATTTTTTAAAACCTTTTTGTTTATAAGCAAATTTTAAAACATTTTTAAAAATTGGTAAAGCAGTAAAGCACAGAAGGATTTTCTTATTTATTTATTCATGTATTTATTTCTATCCATAAAGTGAACTATTCTGATTATTCCTTTCCACTTGTTAATCTTCTGTTTATTTGTGTGCATAATTATGCTTCACGTACGTTTCGTTTGTGTATTTCATGTAACGTATTTTGTCTTGTCATTTGGCTTTAATGTTTCATGCGAGTTTGCTTTGCGTGTCTGAGGTACCTCGAGGCCTTTTTAATGCGAAATTTTACGAAACGAAGTATTTTAGCCTATTTCAATGACGTATAGAGTATATTTAAGTCATATTTTCGCAAGTGGATAGATTTAAGATGAATATGCACATCTTCAAGAGGAATAAACTCTAATTACGTTATGAAATTGTCTTGTAAATTTAAGAACATTTTTTTTGACAAAACTACATCTTTGTTTATAAACCGTATTAAAGAAAACGAGGCTCACTAAAACAACAGATATGCAAGCAAACAGTCACTGGTCGCATTCTGCTTAGTGGTTAATGTTTTCCACTGTCCAACATCTACCCTGTATGATGTAAACGATATTTGAGCTCTCCTCTTAAAACTTAATTGCTGTGTCCATCTGTCTATGTCTTCGAACGTGGGTACGTGAGAAAGCCCGCCAGTAGCTTCTCGTGGGTCGGTGGTTCTTCCCGGGATTTTCCAGGGTTCTTCCTCCACCATTAATACTGGCCGCCATGTATAGCCTATCTTGTGCTGAAAAATGGCGTTAAACCTTATAACAACAACAACAACAACTGTCTATGTCTTTATCTTTTTCTCTACCTTTTGATGTCTGCCAGAGATCATTGGAAATCGTGAGAAGATTCAAGAAAGGAATAATTTTTTAAAGTCAAGAAAGGAATAATTTTTAAGGTCAACATTGCAATCAAAATTGTATCTGTACAGTTCATTTAAAAACCAAAAAGTAAAACAAATCGTCATTTTGTCTTCTACTTTTATTATCGCCTGTTGAAGTAATAATTATGGGAGCAAATGATAGTACTTATTTGAATAATGTTCAGCCACTTATTTACAGGATCCTCCAGAAAGAGATGTTAGAATTTCAGCAGGAATGAATTAAAGTTCATGCTATCTAACTATAGTTATATGTACAGCTGCATTATTCGGCTATTTCTATTTCTGTGGGAAATGGGCAGAATTTATGTTCCGTTATTTTTTCTTCTTTAAAGACCGCAGTTTTTATGGCAAGTATTTTCCAAGGCTTGGCGCCATTTACAGAGGAAATACATGGCATTGCTGGTTGATAATGGAAATTCATATTTATTGGGGACAGGATTCTTTACAATATCTTTCTATCACACTTAATTACTGCGTAACCTTCTACCTTCCTGACAGTTTGTAAGTTACTTGTAAATATCTCGCGCTTAATACTATTGTTCTTCCGTAACTCGCGCCTAATTCTACGGTCCTCATGTTATATATGTAGTAGATATTTACTTCATTCTACTGGTGTCTGCCACAGAAATAGCCAATCCTACCAACATATAAAAGGCAGAAGAATTCAAAGACTGTGGAAAAGTGGTATATGTAAAAAGGTAATTTCCGGGTTTGTCATATCCTGGCTAAATCAGGTTGAACAGACTGGGACCAAATCCAGTTTGAATAAAATCGAAATTTCTGAGATAACGGAGATCTGACAGGTTTTCGATTAAAGTTTATATTCTGGTGTCCTTTCGAATTCTGCGTCCATGTATTTTTAGCAACCAATCAGATAAATCGTTGCATTTCATGTTAGGGAAACTTGTCGTTAGTAGCGGTGTGTTCCGAATGTCGCTTTTTACTTTTAGCAGAGGCAAAGCTGTCATTTGATTGGGTAATAAAAAGGTCAACAGAACAAGACCAGTCAGATCTGATTGTTGTTCAATAGACCTGCTCATTGCTAAGTAGATCTCAATTTTAATCAGATGAAGATAAAATCTGTATATCCATCTACAAAAACACAGCATATACAGCTGATTCCTTATATTGCTTTGGATGAAAATAACTTTTTAAAAAACCCCACAACTGAAGTGCTAACCTCTAACAAAATCTTTTTGGGGAATATTTCCCCGGAAGATTAAAACTATTGTTGTTAGACCTCTGTGGTAGCCATCAGGACAACTAACTAACTACCTACCTAACTACCTACCTACCTATCTATCTATCTATCTATCTATCTATCTATCTATCTATCTATCTATCTTTCTGTCTGTCTGTGTCCGTCCATCTTTATATCTTTATATCTATCAGTTTATCCATTGATCAATCGACAAAAGGTGATCAAGCAATTTGACTCAGTAGAATTTGTATTATGGTCTAGACAAACTGAGATGTAAATAGAGGCGTTATGCTTCCTTATGCAGTAACCATCTATCTATTTATTGCTTGACCTAGGTTATCTAGCATTTTTGCCTTCACAAGAATATTTATTAAGTCCAAGAGAAACATAGACATTTTTGTGCATGTTTGGTAATTCCATCCATATAGGTACTCTAGAAGCACACACAGCAAGGTATTCCATACATATACGGTACTATAGAAGCACACACAGCAAGATACTCCATCCATATACGGTACTCTAGAAGCACACACAGCAAGGTATTCCATCCATATAAGGTACTCTAGAAGCACACACAGCAAGATATTCCATCCATATACGGTACTCTAGAAGCACACACAGCAAGAATTCCATCCATATAATGCACCCTAGAAGCACACACAGCAAGATATTCCATCCATATAGGGTACTCTGGAAGCACACACAGCAAGGTATTCCATCCACGTAGGGTACTCTGGAAGCACGCACAGCAAGATATTCCATCCACATAAGGTACTCTAGAAGCACACACAGCAAGGTATTCCATCCACATAAGGTACTCTAGAAGCACGCACAGCAAAATATTCCATCCGCATAAGGCACTCTAGAAGCACACACAGCAAGGTATTCCATCCACATAGGGTACTCTAGAAGCACACACAGCAAGATATTCCATCCACATAGGGTACTCTGGAAGCACGCACAGCAAGATGTTCGATCCACATAAGGTACTCTAGAATCACACACAGCAAGGTATTCCATCCATATTCGGTACTCTAGAAGCACGCACAGCAAGATATTCCATGCACATAAGGCACTCTAGAAGCACACACAGCAAAATATTCCATCCATATAAGGTACTCAAGAAGCACACACAGCAAGATATTCCATCCACATAGGGTACTCTGGAGCACACACAGCAAGGTATTCCATTCACATAAGGTACTCTAGAAGCACACACAGCAAGATATTCCATCCTTTTACGGTTCTCTTGATGCATACACATCAAAATATATTTTTTATTGGGCTAAAACGAGTTTAAACCACCTGGTCACGTTTGTCTCTGTCTGTCTGTCTGTCTTTCTCAGATTATGTGTCACCTCTTTTGTTTATACTTTATGATCTTTCATTCTTCATTATTTCTTTCCTTTCATTCCTTCTTTGTTGCCATGTTTCCCTTTTTTCTGTCTTCTTACTCTGTCTTGTTTCCTTCCTTTCTTCCTCGATTATTTCATTTTTTTTTCTTTATTTCTTAATGCCTTTCTTTCTATCAAGTTTGCAGGCAAGCAAAGTCTGAGAAGGAATAATGCATAAACACCTTCTACTCTTCGGTGTTAATATGGTATAATCACTGGGATCGTTTTCACTGACCACTTTAAAATTATTAAGGTGACGTCTCATTGTAAGTAAAATGGAGAGGCATATTCTTAAAATCGAGACGGAAAAATCAACCTTTTGTCTTTTTCCGCTTTACAGAATAATTAATTCATCGAAGAATTTCGTCTGATTATATTTTTTTGGGTGATTTAACTTGTGCATAATAAAGTAATGGTGTTTGATAATTTCCTCATCAGATATACTTTCTTCATCTGTCGTTCATCCACTTTCATTCAGTAAGGTGTCTCAAAATAGCAGTTTCAACTGAATTCAATTAGTTTATCCTCATAAGCATGTACATGGTTTCTGTGAGTAACTGAGGGGGCTGACCACACCACTTTATGATCTGAACTGTCTGTGGAACACAGGACAAGAGATGCCGCTTGAGGTTTCTTGATCAATAAAGGACTTACTGCAGTTCTCAAATTTACGCTGCTCACGCTTCGGCACTGCCTCTGCAATTACCCTTGTTCAGAGCAGATATAGTAGGGATGAACTTGCCCCAGGCAGAGCAATCCTGTACGAGATCTTTACAAGACTCGGGGTCAGTGTTGAAGCGCTTCAAGGATGAAACGAAGTAATCCCTGAAGCGTTTTATTTTCTTCTGACTACCCTGAGATCACGTTCCCTCCCGCCGTAGAAGATCGTCTTTGGTAGTCACGGAGGGTATCAGTAAGCAAGGTAGATAACATCATACTGAAGAGGGTTGGGGCCAGCAGGCAGCCTTGCTTGACTCCAGTGGTGATTGGGAATGGTTGAGATGACTCACCGTTGTCAACGACACTAACGAGAGCATACCATCATGGAATTGCCGAACCCATTACGACGATTTCATACTGGAAACCAAATTTTGTCATGATCTTTCGGATGTCCCCACGACTGACATTGTCAGGGTTTGTTCATGGCATTCATTCTGGAATTGACAACTGCAGACACCAAGTTTATGGTCCCTAGTCGATTTGATGCACAAGGCGATTCAGCTGAATTCTGGCAATGATTTTGTAGACTACTGACAGCAAGTAGTTATTATGTGTGGATATCAAATGTACGTATAGCTTTAAACAGAAACTCCAAAAAGATAACCATCAAGAGCAATAAAGGATAGGGCACATATATAAACAATCTTTATAAAAACATTACTGTCAGATAATCCGTATCTTATTTTATACACGGTATAATTTTATTATTAGAATTTAACAACTGAATGCGCTCATGCATAGATGGATTCATGCATGGGTGGTTTGTTTCAGAAGAACGTTTTAATTACGTTTATTTATACGCAAGTTAGCATATCCTGAACGCACTTACGGAAACTTCATCTTTATTATCATCGTTGTCACATAGCATACCATATCTTTCGCTTCAATCGTTTCTAGTGTTTCCATATCTCCCAGTTTTATTTCTCAAATTAACAGAAGTCTCTCCGATTTCCCCAAACCTATGCATCGGCTGTTTTGTTAAAGGGGTGGAGGCCAGAGGTGTTAAAACACGAATTGTCCTACTTTCTGTTGGTTTTTCTAGACTCTTAATATTAAGGAATGCTGTAATTTACGATCTTAACTAAAAGCACTGTTAAAGACTCGTTAACATAGCAGTCATTATTACGGCGATTTACTAATTAATTGATTAACATTAAGTCATTATTCAGTCATTTTAATCAAGTAGTTATATTAATCGACATAGATAATTGAATGAATCACGTGATATATTTTCTAAATGACAGTTATTTCTCTACAGCTTTAACGCGGACTAGACTATTATTTGAGGAGGGAGAATGGGATCCAGAGGTCCATGTGCTGGGAGGGGTTAGAAGGTCATGTGTACGTGGGGCATCGCATGTGTAACAGTGTTAAAAAAATTCAGATATATAAGAACATAATGAATCTGGGAGATTTCACTTTCCTAAGTTCCTGAATCAAAACGAAAAGAAATAAAATAAACGAATATTTAAAAAATACGAACGGATTAGTTCTAAGTGAACATAATTGTAAAGTGTACTGTTCACTCAGAAGTGGAATTTGCTTCTTTGAAAATGGTGCCTATTTGTTTGTTTCTTTTCTTCAACTTGGTTACCCTCAAAACAAAGTCACATCATCTAAAATGAACGATAATTGGTATAGACATCAGAACTGTTGATAACCATACATTAAATTTCACATATTTTTCACACTTTATTTTTAAAAGTTGTCAGCATTAATCGTCTAGCTTACATCTTTTTCTTTTTCCTAAATGCCGTATCATTATATTGACTGTTTTCCAAAGCCCAGACGAACAGGTTTCAGTTGGCGCTATTACGGTTATCTTCCTGTAGGTGATATAAACACGTTTCTTATGAGTTACACAGTATTGGATTTATGTATACGTAAAAGTCATGTGCCAGATACCAAACCTCACAAATGGTTTATCTTTCCATGAAGCTACGGTGACCCATTAGTTGGATTGCAGAGTCGGGATTAGAAGACTGCAGGTTTGAATACTGCTATCGGATAAATAGGGTCGTTTGCCGCACAATGCCCCTGAGTAAGATGCTTTATTCTACGTGTCCCTGCACTGTATCACCTGAATGTACTGTTCCTCAAAGAACAAACAAACAATCAAGCTGTTTTTTCCCATGTAAGGTTGATTATGACTCTTTGCAAAACGTGTGTGTGTGTGTGTGTGTGTGTGTGTTATGGAAATTTTCCATTCACACATTAGCAAAATAGACTTTAAGAGAATTGGGGAAAAGTACGTTCACTTCTAAATAAAGTAACTGAAAATGGGTTTACAAGCGAAAGTGATCAGTTAGCAATTTCTTATTATAATCTTGGTGACTTAAATCCCCACCCATGATGATTATCATTATTGTTATTATTATTATTATTATTATTATTATTATTATTATTATCTGGTAGCCTAGAGATCTTTGGTCTGGCCTTTGCAATCACATCTCTCTACGTCCACGTGGTCTTCACCCACCAACTTACAGGCTGCTATGTATCACGTGCTGAAAAATGGCGGTATCTATGAGGCGCCGTAGCGGACAAAAGTTGGTCCAATCAGAACGTTGCCATTGAATTTTTAATGTCATATGTCCAGAATTCCAATTTCACGTGATGTATCAAAAATGCTTGTCCTTAAAGTTTCATTTTGTAGGTCGAGATTTTAGATTGTATCTGTTGAGTTAAACAGTAGTGGTTGAAAGTTATATTTTCTACGTCGAGGTTTTAGATTGTGTCGTTTGAATTACACGGCGGTGGTTTGAAATTTCATTGACATACGTCGAGAATTCCTAATTTACTTATTGGTTCAAATAGTTTATGTTGAAAGTTCCATTTCATATGTTGAGTATTTAGATTTCATCTGTTGAATTACACAGCGCTGGTTGAAAATTCGATGTCCAATGTCGAGTTTTTAGATTGTATCTTCTGAATTACACGGCGGTTGTTGAAATTTTAATGTCATATGTCGAGAGTTTCATTTTAACATATGTCCACTTTAACAATTCAAAAGAATATCGAGCATTAAGATACATCATTCGTGTATTCAATTATGAAGCGCCATTACATTTCATGCATTTACAGTTTGAAAGCTGTCATTCACAGGTCGAGAATTACTATGAATTTCTTCGCCAGAGGTCGTTCTCGTGAACGGACATCGTTATTTTTAAACAAGGAGGCTGCTTCTCGTTGCTGTGAAATTCAATAGATGAAATCGAAATACTCGCCATATGAAATTAACTTTCATCACATACAGTTACATTCAGCGTGTGAATTAGGGATTCTCAACATATGATATTGAAATTTCAACCACCGCTGTGTAATTCAAAATATACACTGTAAAAAGTCAACATAGGAAATAGAACTTTAAACCACCACTGTGTAATTCAAGATATAAAATCTAAAATCTCGATCTAGAAAATGGAACTTTAAGGACATGCAATTTGATCCAATACGTGATATAGATTTCTCGACATACGACATTGAAATTTCAACCGCAACTTTCTCATTGGACTAACTTTTGTCCGCTACGGCGCCTCATAGGTATGCCCAACAATAAAACGACAACAGCTTAGACCACTCGGCGACCAGGGCCACCGACTGTGTAAAAAAAAATTGACCCATATAAGTGCGAAGAACACTCTAACAGTCCATTCTTTACTGTTCACATTTAATGTTCCTTCCATTTGTCTTTCGTTGTAAACTGCCAACATCTGGACTATTCAGATGGTTGTATTTTTGTGATGGTGTTTGAGGTGTATAAATGCAATTTGTTGTGTTTAATCTGTTGTGATAAACTTAAGCCTGAATAGGACAAGTGTTTGTGATAACGTTAAGCCTGAATAGGACAAGAAGTGTTTGTGATAACGTTAAGCCTGATTGGGACAAAAAGAGTTTGTGATAACGTTAAGCCTGAATAGGGCAAGAAGTGTTTGTGATAACCTTTAGCCTGAATAGGACAAGAAGTGTTTGTGATAACCTTTAGCCTGAATAAGACAAGAAGTGTTTGTGATAACGTTAAGCCTGAATAGGACAATAAGTGTTCGTGATAACCTTTAGCCTGAATAGGACAAGAAGTGTTTGTGATAACCTTTAGCTTGAATAGGACAAGAAGTGTTTGTGATAATGTTAAGCCTGAATAGGACAATAAGTGTTTGTGATAACGTTAAGCCTGAATAGGACCAGTGTTTGTGATAACGTTAAGCCTGAATAGGACAAGAAGTGTTTGTGATAACGTTAAGCCTGATTGGGGCAAGAAGTGTTTGTGATAACGTTAAGCCTGAATAGGGCAAAGAAGTGTTTGTGATAACCTTTAGCCTGAATAGGACAAGAAGTGTTTGTGTTAACCTTTAGCCTGAATAGGACAAGAAGTGTTTGTGATAACGTTAAGCCTGAATAGGACAAGAAGTGTTTGTGATAACGTTAAGCCTGAATAGGACAAGAAGTGTTTGTGTTAACCTTTAGCCTGAATAGGACAAGAAGTGTTTGTGATAACCTTTAGCCTGAATAGGACAAGAAGTGTTCGTGATAACGTTAAGCCTGAATAGGACAATAAGTGTTCGTGATAACGTTAAGCCTGAATGGGACAAGAAGTGTTTGTGATAACCTTTAGCCTGAATGGGACAAGAAGTGTTTGTGATAACGTTAAGCCTGAATGGGACAACAAGTGTTTGTGATAACGTTAAGCCTGAATAGGACAAGAAGTGTTTGTGATAACGTTAAGCGTCTATGGGACAAGAAGTGTTTGTGATCACGTTAAGCCTGAATAGGACAAGAAGTGTTTGTGATAACCTTTAGCCTAAATAGGACAAGAAGTGTCTGTGAAAACATTAAGCCTGAATACGACAAGACGTGTTTGTGATAACGTTAAGCCTGAATAGGACAAGAAGTGTTTGTGATAACGTTAAGCCTGAATAGGACAAGAAGTGTTTGTGATAACGTTAAGCCTGAATAGGACAAGTGTTTGTGATAACGTTAAGCCTGAATAGGACAAGAAGTGTTTGTGATAACGCTAAGCCTGAATAGGACAAGAAGTGTTTGTGATAACCTTTAGCCTGAATAGGACAAGAAGTGTTTGTGATAACCTGAAGCCTGAATAGGACAAGAAGTGTTTGTGATAACGTTAAGCCTGAATAGGACAAGAAGTGATTGTGATAACCTTAAGCCTTAATAGTACAAGAAGTGTTGGTGATAACCTTTAGCCTTAATAGTACAAGAATTGTTTGTGATAATCTTAAGCCTGAATAGGACAAGAAGTGTTTGTGAAGGAAACTGAAAAAGCTTCTCTTTTATTTCCTCAGAGTATTATTAAAGTTTGATAGTTATATACTAATTCAGTTAGTTAAATTCATATTAATTTTGTTAGTTCAAATTCAATTAGCTAAATTCCAATTGAATTGCAGTTGAATTAATTAAATT
>JAECUM010018621.1:0-37435 GCA_016617855.1 Megalonaias nervosa | reverse complement strand
CATGACGACCTAATAATTAATTCTCATCTATCTACACAGTCATTCCGGATTCCTATGAAAGAAATCTCCGTAGAGTACGAATTAAAAATTCTCTCTCTAAATTAAAATATTAATTCTGCCTACTATTATCAAGCATTCTTCTATAAAATCCAGGGATAGCACTTTCCGTTCAACAAAAATGATAGTTTGCAATATTTTAGATTCAAAATAAGTATATCACAGACAAAGGAATACAAAGGGCACAGGGGAACATCCTCCCCGATAAAATATATCTACCCTCTTAAACTCGCTTATGAATCGTGCCTACCTGCAAAACTGCACAAACCGAAATCCGTAGTCGCATAATGCGCCAACAGCTCTGACTCATACGGTTAATTAGGAGCGATCAGGACAACAAACAACATAGACCTCGATCTTTGGTCTCAACGTATAGGCCAGAACATACGGTATATGTGAAATGTTGTTCACCCGTCTCCTCTGTTAAAACTGAACTTGCACCAAGTAACCTACAAGAATATGGTTCGTCGTAACCGTATGTTTACACTTTCCTAGGGATTTATTTACAGTGTTCATAATATCAATGATACATAGTTCCAATAGCCTGTCGATACTACAGTTAAATTTGTCGGTTACGAGGTACACATACTGTAAAGTATTTAATGCGCTGATGTTGTTATTTTTAAACCTCTCTCTCTCTCTCTCTCTCTCTCTCTCTCTCTCTCTGGATTATGGTAGCTAGATACGGGCGAAAATCCACGAAAATACGAGCGTTGGGGATTTTCGATTGTGTCATACGACGATGTCCTCTCGAGCTATGAATGATGGTGAAGTTGAGTCAAACCGTCCAAAGGAGAGAGAGAGAGAGACAATCAGCTTATCAATTTGCATATGTGATTGCGAACAACAAGAAAATGCATAGATCTACATTTTGTAGCGATCACACTCGCAGGGATGTGAGGAGTTCATTCACTCGCTCAGTACACAGTTGCCTGGAGCATATAGTAACTCCGTTCAAAGGGCAAAGATATATATATATATATATATATATATATATATATATATATATATATATATATATATATATATATATATACTATACTAACTAACTATATATATATATATATGGGGTGGGTGTGATTTAGATTTTTAACGTAGCTTTAACAATTTTTTAGTCATATCGCTACGATGTCTGCAGTGTGACAGTTTATAGTGATGTCTAGCACTGGGGCATTATGTATATTTTTTCCCTTACGCACGAGAGGGAGAGGGGAACGGAAAAAAGAAAGGATTCCGATGAAATTGTGTACCATTTTAATTTCATTTAGAAAGCAGGGACTATTAATACTTGTTATCATTATTTCCATATTTCATTTATGATTAATGAGTAGAAATTCATACTTGATCTATATGCCTGCAGTTGAAAGAATGTTTATATATTTGTGTTATTGCGCCATGGGCGGATCACAATTTGATATATCAATAGTATTGGTACATCCAATTGCTTTATGCCAACACTTTAAGAGCCATGTTATTTTTAATTTCCTCATTTTAGTTAATATTAAATCTCCGTCACCGCTATAATCATACATGGTTTACTCTCCGAAAAAAAAAAGATTTGTCATAAAAGTTGAAAGGTTTATGGTTAGTTTGCTGTTGAAAGCTTAAATTCCTGAAAGTTACATCAGAGATAAAAGAAAGTGTTTTTACGGAAAAATTAATGTATCTTGACTGACTTGTTATTTTAAATGTCTGCTGAATATTCGGGTGTTAAAATAAATGCATAGTCTATGCATATTTGCTCAGAATGTTTAAAATGCATGTAGTTATCCCTAAGGAATTCAATGTACCGATTTACAAACTGGAATATTGTTAATAAATACAATTTATGTTTTCTAATCTAATATCAATGTGAGATGAATATTATTTGATTTCATGATAACCCGGTACATGCGTAATTAGACCTGATGGTAATCTTTCATTAAACGAAAAGAGACGCTTCATAATTAAATACTCGCATGGAATTGCATGTTCAAGTTGCACGCCACCATTCTTATATAAAAAGGATTCGCGGGATTTTATTTCTACGAGAAGGCTGGTGTCCAAAATGATGCACGAGTGTGCATGTGACCAGGGTATTTCATATAGCTGTGCCAGTTTGTGTGAAGTGAGGGCCATACAGATCCTCAAACTGGATTTATTCGATACCCTTAAGAGATGTCACTTTGGTGTATTGTTTATTGATAAAATAATTTAAATAACTATAGAGTGGGGAAGGAAATATGTTTATATTTGTACATGGTAAATATTTATTTTTCTGTACATATTTGAAATTGACCGTGATCCCCCGAATTTATTAGTTGAGTGAGTCATTGCTTGAAAATGATACACTCATTTTTTCTTAATCAAAATGTTTATTTTTTGGGACTTTCAAGGTGACAGATGCTATATGTTGAAAATCCAATTATAGCAGTTACAAAAGTTATAATAAATATAAACTTAGACTTTTCGATTATTTTGCAATCTTAAAAGTTGTTCTGTAATATATTACTTTTCGACTGTTGAAAGGGGGCCCCGGGTGGCTTAGTGGTCTATTGCACTCGCCTTTACAGCTCACTGACATCTTCCCTCTGTCCGGGTGAGTTCGAGTCTCACGCTCGGCCAACGTGGGTATGTAAAAAAGTTTGCCAGTAGCTTCCCGTGGGTCAATGGTTCTTCCTGGGTTCTTCCTCTAACAAATATACTGACCGCCATGTATAGCCTATCATGTGCTGAAACACGGCATTAAACCCAAAACAACATTCGACCTTTCGATGTTTGATGTTAGAAACTCAAGTGAAAATATACATTACGTAAGCCATCATCTCTGTTTCTTGGAAGAACAACAAGGAAATAACAGTCTTGAAACTACCGGTATCCATGGTAATGACGGAAAGCGTTTCCAAAATAAATGACATCAAGTTAGAGACGGAGAAACATTTCCACAACAAGTGACATCAAGTTAGAGACGGAGAAACGTTTCCACAATAAATGACATCAAGTTAGAGACGGAGAAAAGTTTCCACAATAAATGAGGTCAAGCTAGAAACGGAGAAACGTTTCCACCATAAATGACGTCTACGAAATTCATAAGTATTATTAGTATGATATGTTCAACAGGTCAGCCTGATGGTGAATGGTGCTCCGACAATGCAAACTATTTTTAGGAAAGTTCTAGACTCCACCGAGCACAAATTTTCAACAGTTGCAGTTACTCTCAGTCATGGATCCACGCCTTGAATACTATAATGCTCGTCACTAATACGAGATGTATTAAATAAGACTTGATGGTAACAGTTGTTCGAGCATTGCAAGAATCAGCAAGGGAACTTGGTTTGGCTGGTTCTTCCGCTTAAAATGAAAAATGTCCCAGGTCTGAGACACGACCATTAACACGTTTTATAAAATCCCTTGTGTATGGGGCTATTGGCAGATAGGTCTATAAGCTTAGAAATACTACAAATGGTGATTCGTACAATGACAACAGATTGCTATTTGAAACCTGTTAAAATATCGCTCCATGTATTTAATGAAATCACATGCAGCATAACAAACAACAATACAATGTTTACGACTTTATTAAGTAATAAAAATAAGTATTGTACCACCTGATCTACAGAAATTTCCACAAATATCATTTCAGACTGGATCCGTATTAGCTTATAACACTCTATTTACCTTAGAAAATATACTGTTTGTTATTCTTATTAATACTGTTTGTTATTCTTATTAATAATATTTCGATCTGTAAATCTGTATATGGAATTCCACGGATTTGTAAATCAGTACATGGAATTCTACGGGTTTAAATACATTTTCTTCTGGTATTTAACACGTTTGTTGGAAATATTCATGTCCTTGTAATTTAACACGCCAAATGTTCAAGCGCTCTTTTCAGACTAGAGATAGTTGAAATGTATTAAATTCTCATAGGCCCATCAAAACCACTCTGTACCTCTTTGAATTATATTATATTTGTCAAATGATTCATCAAAGTCATAAACAATCTCGTTGATTTTAATCCACTCTTGTATCCAGGTGCTAGAAAAGAATTAGACACAAGGGTTCCCACCTCAGTCCTGCTATCTGGGGGTTCATTGGAATAAAACCAAACCCAACACTTGTTAGGTTGGATATAGAACAACTTCAAGTTAGAATCAATCGTGACACTTATGGTTTCATATATGTCACTGTTATTGTACACCAACCCCAACCCCCAACCTCCCTAAAAAAATAGTCAATGAAGAGCTGATACCTTCTTACGCTTCTAACACGTCATCTTCGCCCAGGAAAATATTCCTTTAGCTTTAAATTTGTACACCTAGGAATCCCTTTATTTCTCAAAACAAACCAACAAAAGAACTGCGAACTATGTCATGCATGAGGAAATTCCTCAAAGTTTCTTCAGAGAAGAGAAAACGCTTTTTGGGGACAATGAAGATATTACGACTGTATTGTTATACTGTATTATTATATTTATGTCTGCTGAATATTTGGTGGTTTAATTGTTGCCAAGAAAACGATAAGAAAGATATTTCAAATCTCAATTTGAGGAAGAAAATTTAAGGTGTTTAGTGAAACTGGGGCCAGATAAATAAGGTACCCATGTGATATATAAGAACAAAAGTCAACATTGGATGAGACCTTCGCTAGTGTAACAAAATTAATAATAATAATAATAATAATAATAATAATAATAATAATAATGATTATGAAATGATGATGATGATGATGATGATGATGACGATACTACTACTAATAATAACAATAACAACAACAACAATAATAATAGTGACAGTTGTTGTTCTACTGTTGATGTCATTTGTGAAAGAAGCATATATTGGTACCGAGTGTATAACCTGGTTGAAATCTACTTGACCTATTCAGCTTTAAACAAGAAATGATAATGTCTTGCCCACAACTAAAATTACGACTCGGAACATTGACTTTGTATAAAAATTATGAACAAGAACCATTTCTGTCGCCAAAATAATTCATTTGACAGGTTTGCTGCAATCACGGGAAGGAATATACAAATCTGAAAGAAAGAAAGAAAAAAAAAAAAAAACATTGCCGAAGGTACGTATAACACACACAAAAAGAAGGACGTTATGATATGTCTTGTCGATGACACATTCTGTGCAGATGAAACAACAAAAGAAAATCCGGCATGCATAGACATCCAGTTTGTGAGAGAGAGAGAGAGAGAGAGAGAGAGAGAGAGAGAGAGAGAGAGAGAGAGAGAGATGGATGGGCGTAGGGGGAGCAAGCCAGTCTGTATAGCAGGAGGATACATGAAGAGCCAACGTTTCAAAACTGTTATCAACGTCAAATTTAACATATTACCAAAACGAAGGTACTCACATCACATGAAAAATGGGCAAAGCGTACACAATAAATTGAAGAGCAGGTGCTGCAGAATAATTTGCTAATATGCGTATTTCTATCACTGCTGTCATATACACTACAGATTATCCCCACACAAAAAAAAAAAAAAATCAAACAGTTGGTTGTCCATGAATGCTGACCAATCAACTCCAAACCTTATACTGATACTAATGGACGGTTTGGGGCTGATCTCACCTCTTCATACAAAAGAGTCGCACCTGATTGGTTGCTAAATCTGATGGAACAGCTTGGTGCAGCCATGAAATTCGAAATGGTGAAACAAAGCAGGATTATGTTATTCTATGTGGATTTACAAATTGGCAAACATATGATTTGAACCAAAAAAAATTCTGTACATCTCGCCAAAAGACCCATTCAGCCGACCGTAACTCAGGAACCGTGATATATATTGTTATGTTCCTGAAATGTACAATGGTGTGTAGCAGACCAGTTTGTTTGCTTTAATTGCGTGGCTTTATGAAGAGATGAGATCAGAACCAAACCACTCATTAGTATGAGTGTAGGTTTGGTGGCCGATTTATCATACTATACTGACTCTAGCGTTGTAATTTTTAAAGTCCAGTAGTAAGCTACTACTCTTTCTTTCCCATCTATGTTTTGGGACAGGACTGCTCCTATGGCTTCGCCACTCGCATCTGTGTCCAGTATAAAGGGGCGATTGAAGTCCGGTACAGCCGACACTGGTGCTGAGACAAGCGCATTGCATAGTTTTTCGAATGCCGCCTGATGTTCTTCTGTCCAGCGGAAAACAGAGTTCTTTGTCTTTAGTTGGTGTAAGGGAGCTGCAATTTCAGCAAAGTGTCCTACGTACCGCCGATAATAACTACAAAACCCAAGGAACCTCCGCACCGCGGTAATTGATTTTGGAGTGGGCCATTTCATAACGACAGCTACTTTCTCAGTAGTAATTTTATATTGTGCATGCCATGAGTGAGATTTTAGGTAAGTAACAAAGCTTTAACAAGAAATAGATAGTGGTTTCCAGAATTTGTTCAGTGATACATAATTCATGACAGTAATGATACATAGTTCATTTCAGTGAACTCTTATAGCAGTGGAATAAACTATCTGCACATACAGCTTTGTCCATATCGTATCATGCAAACTTTCGTCGATTTCAGACCATGACGTTGACACGTCATTTTCAAATCGTCTTGTTTAGGTCACTTTCAAAGCCAGGCCAACAGCTTACTAGCATACCACCACGATGCCTGACCCCCGACCACCGACATCGCTAGCACATATACGACCACGTCCTCTGCCCCCCCCCCCATAGCTCACTAGCATATATACGACCACGGCGTCTACCTCCCGTTTTTAATGACTCATTTTTGCCATTTTACGCTGATTACGAAATGACTCATTTAATTTGGGATCAGAGTTTAAGTAGCCTATTTTTGCACTGATGTCAGTTTTTGGATTCAACTCAAAAGAGCATCATACGTATGTATTAAGTCCATGACTGCTGACTGTGCTTCGTGTCCATCTTCATGCGCTCGCCATGTCTCAAAATTAATTCTTTTTTTATTTCACACCTCTGTTTAGACGACCCTAACATCTCATACAAATCAAATATTTGCTACAGAGCAATATTCATTATCCCTTTTTGTCATTCCTTGTTAGATATATTTTGACACTGACCATAATAAATCAGAGTTATTACCAAATTTTCACTATTCTTTGTATGTTTCACGGATTTCTCCCACCCGTTTTATCTCTAGCAGGAAATTTAAATATTTGGTAATGCAACTGACATTAGCATCAGTTAAAAGGCTTGTATAATATGTAAGACACAGATATAATAATCAACTACAAGGCGGATATAGTATGTAAGACACTGATATTAGAATCCGTCAAAGACTGATGTACGATGTGCGACACTTATATTAACATCCGTTATATAGCAGATATAGTATGTAAGACACTGATATTAGCATCTGTCAAATTCTGATATAGGATGTACGACCCTGATATTAACATCCGTTTAAAGGCGGATATAGTATGTAAGACACTGATATTAGCAGCCGTCAGAATCTGATATAGGATGTACGACACTGATATTAACATCCTTTAAAAGGCTGATATAGTATGTAGGACACTGATATTAGCAACCGTCAAAATCTGATATAGGATGTACGACACTGATATTAACATCCGTTAAAAGGCGGATATAGTATGTAAGACACTGATATTAGCATCTGTCAGTCTGATATAGGATGTACGATATTGACAAGGCAGATGTAGTTTGAAAATAAGCTTGAAAATACAAAGATCGAAAAATGCGTTAAATGGCAGATGTGTTAACACTAAATACAATTTCTTAAACATTTTATGTTGTTGTTGTTGTTGTTGTTGTGGGGCTTAACGCCATTTTTCAGCACACTATAGGCTATACATGGCGGCCAGTATTAATGGTGGAGGTAGAAACCGGGAAGTCCGCGGAAAGAACCACCGACCCACGAGAAGCTACTGGCAAGCTTTCTCACATATCCACATACGCCGAATCTTAGACTCGAACCCACGCAGACAGAGGTGAGATGGCAGTGATCCGTAACAGAAAGTGCTTTAGACCACTCGGCCACTCGGGGCCCCAAACATTTTATGAGAAATTTCCAAATGTAACAGGTTATTGAAAAATTGGAGGGAAAACTAGTTGTGATGCATGCAACCGAGATAGTCTAGTATATTTCTAACAATGAGTATTTGCGAAAGAAACGTGCAGATTTAGGATTACACAATTACATAAAATAGATATAAGTGTATACAAGGCATATATATATATATATATATATATATATATATATATATATATATCAGCATATTATTTTGCGTTTTCTGAAACATCATAGACGGGCCAGCGGATCTCGCGTAGTCGTCGCTTTATCTGACGAGTCGGATTACAGTCATAGCAATGTCAACATGGCTCAAACATGCTTCGATTTCCTTTCCATCGATGAAATAAAGTACTCTTCTGAATGCTGACATTATGCCATTGTCAGCAAATCTAACCTCACTGCAGCCGTATTCGGTACCAGCGTTAACGTTTTTTTTTTCAGACATGTCCAGGAAAGGTTCACTTGGAAGAAAATATCGAGACACATCAAGTACTTGTAATTCCATTCTATCTTTTAATTAGGATCCTTAGCCGGATAAGAATAATACTGAAAATCTTTTAACTTCGATATGTCTTCACAGGCACTTCCCTGTCAAACTCGGTATTTTGTATTCCTTTGAATCGAGCCGTTGCTTTCACTTGTACATTATCTGTTTCGTCTAATACCTCTTCACAGCTAGCGTACAGACTTTGTCTACAATCGTAATCCGTTACCCATTACTGCATTTGCGAGCATTGTATCAGACAGACGTTGTTGAGCAGCTTTATTGATGATTTTACTGACCAGGGCTGGCATTGCTGCTGTACATGGAAGTGTAACTGTGTTTGGTTTAACCGCTTTTGATGATGCTTGAGTCACTAATCGTAGTGATCAATCTCGAAATGATTGAATTCTCTGTCGCATCGATGCCTTGTTTAATGTCAATTATTGTATAGCATAATCATGCCTTTATATTGTATGTCATGCCGCAAAGGAACACGTGCCGCAGATCCGTTGTCTTTTAATGCATAATAAAAGAGGTGCGATCGTGGGAACATGTGTACGATGTGGAGAAAAGAAGTTCACATTTATTTTTTTTAGTCGGCGGCGATATCACTGCTTTGTTAACGAAGCTACCCTGGACACTGTGGGGTAAATGTCCTGTTGAAAAACACATCCCATATACAATTATTACGGGCCTGTAACACGACTGGATATAGGACTTTATTCTGATAATCGGACGAAGCCTGCAGAACCACATATAAACCGTGACGATGCTGCATGTTACCGGCATAACTCGCGTACAAAGCTTTAAAGGTCTAAAAGTGTATTCACACAACTTTCGTTTATGTGATACATTTAATCTTCTACATGTAATTTGTAAAGGTATTATGTCAAATACCTCATCAATAATGAAAATAATGACTACAAAACATCGACATTTTTATCGCTGGAGGCAGCACGCTCCTAGCCGATTTCTTGTTACAAGCCAGGGGTCTTTGCTTGACCGAGCGGTGTCAAACCCTGGCGCGATTCCCGCTAGAAGTCATATGTTTACCCCAAATTTCCAAAGACTTCTATACAACTTCAGTTGTAAGTTAGACAGCCAGACGTGTCCATTCTATACATAAATTTTACTCTAATCAATGTAAAACCACAGATTTCCCAACTTGCCAAATATCTATCAACCGCACGTTTGCATAGTTCTCCTTTATCAACTTTCCGTACCGTCAGCAGTTCACGCTGTAGAAACTCTACAACTATCCCCTAACTCAGGGAACTATTTTAACTACGCCACCTTAGGCCAGTCAATCCATGGTTCCAAGGCACATTACGCCAATACAACTATATCACATTTGCCACCATGGCGACATAAACGGTATCTGCAGAGTCCCTTCTTGTTTATTCCATTGTGTAATTTCCCGGTTTCCTACCGTAAATACTGCCACTGCAGTCACAACACCAAGGTACACTACTAGATTTTATTAAGGACTACATTATTGCAGGGACAGTCATGCGGTTTGGGTCTGAATTCATTACTAATTGACCATGGCATCATGGAAACTCACTAACACTTTCTCTCCGTGACGTTTGCTCCTAGTAATTCCTTAAACGGGGCGCTATAACCAAATGCGCATCTCCAAAATTTATTATATTACCCCCGTCTTCAAAAAGATCACTCGTCCTCGAGTGACACAAACGTTACACTTCTGTGGTCCAATCAGAACTGATTACTTTCCCCAAGATCAACCACCAACCCGATTAATAATTCCCACACATGATTAAAGCAAAACTCTAAATCAATGGGCTTGTTCCTAATAGCCCGTCACTCAACATCAGAAACCAAACTTTTTTTTTTTTTGAATCACTGATTGCTTACAAGTAACCTAAATGTCAACAATGAACACAAATTAACCAAGCTGAATCCAACATGAAAATGTTCCGACAAGTTATTCGGGTTCAAACTCTCTTATAACAATCCTCGGA
Organism: Megalonaias nervosa; assembly: GCA_016617855.1. Lineage (NCBI taxonomy): Eukaryota > Metazoa > Mollusca > Bivalvia > Unionida > Unionidae > Megalonaias > Megalonaias nervosa. The sequence goes on along the minus strand of JAECUM010018621.1, from coordinate 26,909 downwards.
AATCGCTGCAGGAAAGACTTCTTTACACATAGGTCTCTAACATCAAGGCAACACATGTAACACAGGACCATTCCCGTTTATCCGAAAAACTCAGGTTTGGAGTTTGCGTTTCCACCAGGATAACACGACCCCAATCACAACCTTAGTGCACCGCGTGCAATATATTTTTCGACTCAGTCTCGGTTAGCCGATCCTATCTTCTTACAACTAACTCACTACTAATGGACCAATGCTACAGCCACCGAACATAGACATAAGAGAATTTACTCCCAAGAGCAAAAGTATGGAACATCATCACATAATGATTCACATATACTGTGGTGTGCAATAAATATTACTTCATGCTGCTAATTAATTGACATGTGCTATGAATTATCCTTCAGAACTTCACAAATGGACACGATTCCATCTAAGCAGACAATTCAAAGTATGCATGATGCAAACCACACTGGACCATTATGATTGTCAAGATCGTAGCGAACAATTTTTTTTTAAATACACTGTACGAAGCAATTTCCATCTGGCAAGTCGCTAGCAGGTCAACGACAATACAATACAGGAACCTTCCTGTTTAACACCGAGGTTAGAGAATGCGTTTTTTCAGAGAATAACACGTCTCTTATGAACCTCAAAAACAAGTCAACCATGACTTCAACGCCCAACTGGCGCGACAACACATTGTAGTCCACAGACCAATGCTAGACCTGACACTGCCGTCACTCAACTCTTCACCACAAGCACCAACTCTACAGGGACAGAAAAAAAAAACAGTGCACTAATCTCCCAACAATCATACATAACACACCACCTTCCCTTCTCAATTTAGGTCTGCTTCACTCACAGCACAAACCAAAAAAAATTGATCTAATTTACCAAACTCTGGATTCAAGCAGCAAACAACTTCTAAAATTTGTTCTGCTCCAACACTGCACACAATTAATCTAAACACTTATCCATAAAACAAAATTAGACATTTGTCATCACATAAATTAATTTACTAAAATCACACTATTTACACAGCCGATGGGCGTAGATCAATCTGATTTTAATTACGCGGCTTTTGTATATCAACCCGTTTGACGATTTGTCCTATGCCCAACCAAAATTAATAATCACGGGGAAACAATTATTACCCACCCATCATTATCACCGGTCTGTGCTATAAGCACAAGAATTAGCTGAGCTCAGTTTAAAATAATGTCCGTAATTTAATACACCACCGTGGCGTTTCTTCGCTGCTCTCTTCTTCGTTCCATTAAACTGGCCCTTTGAGCCGTAATTGGATATGGCGATACTTCTTCTTCCTTCTCTGTGTCATCACCGCTATCGTGTATTTCTTCCTGGCTATCAGTGTGTTGATGTTCACTCTCAGGTCGCACCAAGCATGGTTTTAGTCGGTTGAAGTGAACAATCTGAGTAGTTTTATGATTGCTCCTGGTGATCAGGTATTAACATCCGTTACTCTCTTAACAATCCGCCATGGTCCAGTCCATTTGACTTGTAGTTTAGGTGATTTCCCTTTCTTTCTTAGAGTATGGTGCAACCATACCAGGTCACCATCACTGAAAGACTGACCATGAACTTTGAGATCATAGGCGACTTTCTTATGCCGAATAGCGGTGCCTATTTTTGTTCGTGCTTCCTCGTTGGCCTCCCACATTGCCTTTCTATATTCCGCCACAAATAGAGGCAGACACTTTCGGGCCTCGTCTTGGGTTTTGCCACCTAAAAGATCCGTAGGGAGAATCACTTCTCGACCTAGCATCAGCTTGTTCGAGGTGAATCCGGAGGAAGTGTGCTCATATGCATGATAGGCCATGCTCGTAAGAGAAAGGTATTGGTCCCAGATTTCTAGTTTATCATCCACGTATGCTGCTAACATCTGGCATAAAGTTCTGTTATACCGTTCCACCATCCCATTACACTGTGGATGATAGGGAGACGTTCGCATCTTCTTAATCCCTAATATGACACAAAGCTCTTTGAAAACGGCACTTTCAAACTGTCGGCCTTGGTCAGATAACAGTACACGAGGTACGCCAAATCTACAAATAAAATTATCCAGCAACTTTCTTGCAACCGTGGTGGCTTCAATATTAGACAGAGGCACCGCCTCAATTCACTTAGTGAAATGATCTCCGATTACAAGGATGTATGCATTTCCTTCCTCCGTCTTTATAAGAGGTCCCAAAATATCCAGGGCTACCAGCTCTCCGGCTTCCCCAGCCGTTATGCCCTGAAGTTTCGCTCGGCGCTTCTGGTTGGGACTTTTGTGCTGAGCGCAAACGGAGCACGTCGCACAGTAGTCACGATCATCATCCCTCATACCGGGCCAATAGTAACGTTGGCGTACTTTACTGAGGGTTTTGTCGACACCTAGATGTCCCCCGGCGGCTCCATCGTGACATTGCTTTAGGACTTCTCGCCGCACGTTGCATGGTACGATGATGAAATTTTTAACTGGCTTGCCGGAGCGATCTAGCCAAACTCGCACAGGCATCTCGTCTGACAACTCTAATAATCTGAATGCCCCCCATAAGACCTTAACCTCTGTATTATTCCCCGATACTTCTTCCCAAGCAGGGCGTTGCTTTGCCTCAACCCAACTAATGACTTGTGATAAAGTGGCATCTTATCTCTGTATCTCTCCAAAATGTATCCCACTGTCCAGCCGTATAGCAGAGAACCCCACTGTACGTTTGCTACAGTATTTGCACCCGTTGCAAAGTAAGCGACTCAAACCATCAGCATTCGCATGTCCAGTTCCTGGGCGATGTTCTATCACAAAATCGTATTCTGACAACTGCTCTAACCAACGGGCCAACTGTCCCTCGGGCTCTTTGAAGCTCATGAGCCACCGCAGGCTACTGTGATCAGTGCGAACTTTGAAATTTCTGCCGTAGAGGTAGGTCTTAAAATGTTTAACAAAATGTACGACTGCCAACAACTCACGACGAGTGACACAATACTGGTGTTCTGTCTTGTCCAGGCAACGACTAGCGTAAGCTATAATAACTTCAACACCCAAGGAACCTCCGCACCGCGTTAATTGATTTTGGAGTGGGCCATTTCATAACGACAGCTACTTTCTCAGGATCAGTGGCCACCCCTGCCGCTGAAATAGCATGACCAAGATACCGAACCTCTCGCGCACAGAGTGTACATTTGCTGGGTTTCAACTTTAAACCGGCCCCTAGAAGACAGGTAAAGACCCGTGCTTGTCTTTCAAGCAACTTCTCGAACGTGTTTCCGAACACTATCACGTCGTCCAGATAAATCAGGCACACTTCATATTGCAACGCAGCTAGGACGGCTTCCATTAGTCGCTCAAAGGTCCTGGTGCGTTGCATAAACCGAATGACATGACTTTAAATTGATAGAGACACCTTCTCGTTGCAAACGCGGTCTTAGGCCAATCAGCCTGCTCAATTTCTACTTGCCAGTACCCCGACATCAAATCTAATGTCGAGAACCAGCTCATGCCAGACAGTGAATCGAGACTATCATCTATTCTAGGAAGAGGGTACGCATCCTTTTCTGTTACTGCATTTAGCGCCCTATCGTCTACGCAAAACCTCTTTTTTCCATCTTTCTTAGTCACTAATACCACTGGAGCAGCCCATGGGCTTACTGACGGTTCTATAACCCCGTTTTTCAGCATGTCGTCCACTTGCATGTCAATCTCCTGTCTCCTTCTGGGTGGGACTCGAACTGGAGCGGCATTTCCTGTCTTGACTGAGTGCTTAATAAAGTTTGTTCTGCCCAAGTCGTCATCATCTTTAGCAAACACTGTGCGAAATTCACTTAACTGTTTACTTAGGGCGGCTGCTTGATCAGGAGCCAAATGGCCGCTTGATCCATCAAATAACGCAGACAAATATAACGGTAAACTGCTGTTCGAATCCTGTCTGGAACGGTCGACAGTTTGTGTCGATAGGGCTGCACTGGCTTCAGCACAACAAACACCAGCCTGCAAGTTTACCACCTCTTTAGTCGGATTTAGCAACCGTAATGGCACTGTTCCGTTCATCGTCTTAACGATGGCTCGTGCGACAAGGATTTTCGTTTCATGTTTAAACAATGACAGAGGCTCTAGCACTGTCTCGGTAGCTAGCTTCCCACAACTAACATTCGCCATCCAACCTCGCGTGATAACTTCCTTCTCTGCCGGGACCCTGATGTTTGCAGCCAAGGTGGCACGATGACATCCGAAAGACCCCGCAAAGTAGCACGGGAGATTTAGTCCCTGCATTTGCAGTGTACACTGTGTAATATTGATGTCGTACTTATGCAGACAGAAAAAATCTAACCCAAGTATTCCATCGGGCCTAATGTCAGCTACGACGAAAACATGTCGCCTTCTGACGCCTTTCCAAGCAATCAAAAATTCAGCCTGTCCATAAGTTTCAATTTTGTTACTGGATGCACTGATTAGTTGGCTATCCACAGCGCAGAGGTTTGGCTTTCGATGACTAAGTGCTTCATACCGCCTTTTGCTGATTATAGAAACAGCAGCGCCTGTGTCGGCTAGCAAAGCGAGCTCCACTCCATCAACAAGACATTGCGTGTACAGTCCCGGTTCTTCGTTTAGGTAACATACAGGCTTGGGATTTTCTGTACTTCCTATCTTCTTAAAATCTCCCTTTTTTGGTCTCTTTTTCTCCACTGTTTGTTATCTTTGTTTAAATGCCTGGTGCATTCGTTTTGGTAATGACCCCAACCATTACAATTCCAACATTGTATCCCTGATCGCCTTGAATCACGTTGCTTATACTCCGACTGGTGTCAACATCTAATCGTTCCTGATGTTCTTCAGTCAACTTCCTATTTTGTTCCATTAGTTTCTCTACCTTTGCTTCAAGCTGTTCGATCACAGTTTTAATTGTACTCTTCTCACACCTGTCTGCAGATTCTTCATAATCTCTGCAAGCAGAACTTACTGGCTTCTGCTTTACACCAGCACGCAGAAAAGCCTCTCATTCGACCCCTACTCTGATGGCTTCTTGCACACTGTTAGGGCGATGTCGCCAAATTTCAAGTTGCAGATTTTCACCTTGTACCGCCCCTAAGAAATGATCTTTTGCAAGCCTATCGCGAATATCAGGTGTGCAACCTGGATATGCCAGCGAAACCAGTCTTTGTATAGTTTGGCCTAATTCAGGGAGCGTTTCCCCTCTTCTCCTGAAGCAGCTTCGGAGCTGTGCTTTGTAGTACTCATCTTGGTTGCGAGGCGCATAGCGAGCTTCCAAGGAAGCTTTGAACTTTTTAAATTCGACTTGACCGGGCTGGACCTGGAGATCTGTCAAGACTTGGAGGGCATCTTTCCTTGAACACGCAGCCAAGCGGAATCCCTTTTCAATTTCGCTCCAATCATTTATCATTGCACAGTGTTCGAAATGTGTCATATAGTCGAGGAAAGGTTGAGAACCATCGTAAGTGTCTGCCTTAACTGTTGCCTTAGTTCGAGTTAGAGCCAGAGAAGGCCTACATTCTGTTTTTCCAGTCTCGACTCCTTTGGTCTCATGAGAGCTTGGCGTCTCTCTTTCATCTTTTATCTCACTGCGGCTTCCAACCGATCTTTCTCTTCAAACTGCGAAGGAACAGTCTGTATTAAACATAATAAAACCAAATCACTTGCAACACTATGACAGAACTATTCAAATATCCCAACCGTCTAGCCACCAGAAATTTTCTTGTTACAAGCCAGGGGTCTTTGCTTGACCGAGCGGTGTCAAACCCTGGCGCGATTCCCGCTAGAAGTCATATGTTTACCCCAAATTTCCAAAGACTTCTATACAACTTCAGTTGTAAGTTAGACAGCCAGACGTGTCCATTCTATACATAAATTTTACTCTAATCAATGTAAAACCACAGATTTCCCAACTTGCCAAATATCTATCAACCGCACGTTTGCATAGTTCCCCTTCATCAACTTTCCGTACCGTCAGCAGTTCACCCCGTAGAAACTCTACAACTATCCCCTAACTCAGGGAACTATTTTAACCACGCCACCTTAGGCCAGTCAATCCATGGTTCCAAGGCACATTACGCCAATACAACTACATCACGTTTGCCACCATGGCGATATAAACGGTATCTGCAGAGTCCCTTCTTGTTTATTCCATTGTGTAATTTACCTGTTTCCTACCGTAAATACTGCCACTGCAGTCACAACACCAAGGTACACTACTAGATTTTATTAGGGACTACATTATGACAGGGACAGTCATGCAGTTTGGGTCTGAATTCACTACTAATTGACCATGGCATCATGGAAACTCACTAACACTTTATCTCCGTGACGTTTGCTCCTAGTAATTCCTTTAACGGGGCGCTATAACCAAATGCGCATCTCCAAAATTTATTACAATATTTTCTATCTGAACAGTAAACGCACATGAGGGAAACAAGACATTTCCAGCTCATTACTTACAGGCGGGTCTTTAGTCGGTTTTTCTTCTTATAGTTATAAATAACCGCGATTCTTGAAGAAAAGTGTATTCATTTGAAATGTTCTATGCATTTCAAGTAAACATTTTTGAAGGACTAATGAGTTTCATAAAGGAGAAAAAAATATAAAATTATGCTTATGATTGGAAGGAGGAAGAATAGGAGGTGGATGAGGAGTAGAGAACAAGAAAGGGCAAGAAACGTATCGTGTATGGATATTTATCTCATCCGAACGTATACAAACGTAATGGTTGTCTGCCCTTGCATATTTGCTTCGTTTTAAAGTGCCCATCACAAGTTATTTAGTGGAGTCCAATTTATCATTTATTGCATGATGGACTTATCGTTGTTTATGCCAATCCTTGTCTAATCGAATTAATGTCTACGGTTACGGAATATTAATTATAATTCAGTGCCTGACAATATAATTTTCATTGTTTTTCACGACCAAAGAAACTGTATCGTGAAACAAATTCATTACTATCTCTGACCGTACTATAAGGATGTTAAAGATTCTTAGTAGCGTGTGAAAATGATTGTTTTTGTGAATAAAGTGGACCGAACAAATTACAACGTCAATGTCTGGATATGGAGCTATATTTAGCATTGCATCACGACACAAGTAAAATTAATTAGACTGTTGACTGGGACATCCATCTGGAAGGATACTCGAAAATTTGAATTGTATTCATAATCGAAGGCATATGGCAATCGTGAGAAAGAAATTAAAGTAGATGATGAAGAGTTCTTAATTCGTGTAATTCAGAATTATATTTCTAAGAATTGTCGGTACTATTGGTATTTTCAAAAAATAATGAACCGTCGGTTCAAACAAGAACCCATTATAAAAATAGGAGATAATTCCACCCACATACCTATACAATTGTAGTCTGCTTGCAGTGCAGAGATGGCAGATGATATAGTTTCTTCATCCCAAATTATCGAGAACAAGTGAGTTTCCTTTACGCTGAAATAATGTTTCTTTTGGATATAAATACCCAATGGCATAAAGTACGTTACACAAATCAGAGCAATATTTATCAGGAAAAAACATCTTTCATTATATTGCCGCCTCAATGATCTAATGATGATACAGGGGGAAATGTACGCGTTGTTAAATTTGCTCGAAGTTTGGATTGAAGGAAAGATTTGAGTATATAATATTTACTATAAGACAAAATTCACATCGTTGTATTTTATTCCTGAGATGTTACGATTTATAAGCAGGTCTCGAAATGACCTGAAAATTAAACAAAAAGGTAAAACATGCTACCATGAAGTCAAATTGATCTTATCAAGTACCATTTGAGAATATAGTCAACCATGTGATAGACTGGTTTACCATCTGAACGCATAATTTATTTCTTTGGTCTACGTTATATTCTTTGGGAAGTTTTAATACTGTTCTGAAAGATGCGTGTGAGTGATGTAGATTTTGAATGTAACTTTAACAATGTTCAGGTCATATCGCAACGATGTCTGCAGTGTGGCAGTTTATAAAGATGTATATCAATGGGGTATCACGCCGCACGTAGCATCATGTCCCACCGAATCACATTATCATGACACCAGGTTTAACAGTCATAACACTAAACCCTTAATACTGAGCGTCAAACGAGGCAGCAGCTAGTACAATTTTATAAGTATTTTATATGACTCAGCCGGGATTTGAACCCGCATACGAGACGGAGGCTCTAACCTCTTAGGCTACCGGAGTGGTCTGGAAGGTTTAAATCAGAAACGGCAGATCGATAAATAGATATGTGGATGAATGGTTGGATGGATGTGCATGCTGTAGTGAATAAAGGGATTTAAACAAGATATAATGGAATGATTCATATATCTATAGACAGTTGTCAAGTCATATTTTAAAATTACAAATAGGTGATGTTATTTGTTAAGAACCTGTATAATGAATAGAATAGTTTTATTTGAAAATTTTATTCAATCGTTCAGCACTGAGGCAACAAGGCAGTTTGATAATAAACTGCAGTTTGGTGGCACTCGTAATTACATACGGAAACATGGATGAAAGTAAATATTGAAAGGTCAAATAGCTTAAATAACGAATCAAATATTTCAACGAAGGTTGGTTGTTGGTATCAAAAAGTCTCTAGCGTGATATCACTTTTATTAAACATGGTATGTGTGTGTGTGTGTGTGCGTGTGTGTGTGTTTGTGTGTACTACGATATACTAACAACAGAGTGTGAATTTTTATTTGTATTTTTGGTTTTGGTATGTATTAGCACTCCAACGAATGGTACTAAAAATAGGAGTACAGCAAGCTTTAAAACACTCACCAACGTGCCCTATTTCTGAGACAAGTGCCTATATCTAAGACCTTTAATAGTGCAAGTAATATGAGCAAATAATATATTACACGAACATCAAATAGTCCTAACCAAAAACACAGCTTTACTTAAGGTCCATAGATGATTACAAACCTGAGAAGACATATCTGTTTTAAGGATCGTATGGACCAATCAAGAAGAATTCATGAATGGAAGCTTCCTACGATGTCGTGTCGTGTTCATTGGTATCTTGGCATTCGAAGTATTTCGTACTTATTTGCACAGCGTCACCTATTGTGTACTTATCTTCTATTCACTACTTGATCATACATTACAAGTTCTGCATCTCTAGCTCCTTTAAGAGAAATATCGGGATTGTTTCCGAGTGCACTAGTTTGAAAACACACCCAAAAATATCGCTATTTCCAAATAATTACCATACCCAATTGTTTCAAATAGAATCGTTATCTTCTTACAGTTGCTATCACTGTAATAAATCGGTCAACCAGCGTGTCATCTGATAATGTCAATTGATGTTATGTCAGAATTAGATTAAGTGATTACCATATTTGTCAAGAACCCTGGGATACGATCTTTAGTAAGAAAATGAGAGTCAAAATGTGATGGACAGTTCTTTTCTGGTGGCTTTCGCATCTGACAGTTGTTGACTTCAAAAATTTGTTGTGCACTATTTATTGCTTTTCTTTGGAACATTGGGAGTTGTTTAAACAATCTCAAGTCGACATATACTTTCATGTTCATGTTGCTGGTCCATTCTCTGCGACAATCCCGGGGCTACTCCCTCAGACACATGTGGATACATGTGCGTTTCTTTAATCTCTCTGGTGACTTTATATTGGAAGGCACAGGTGGCAGAATGAGTGCCATGGAAATAGCATCCATTTTGCAAGCTGATTTACAAGTTTTCAATATTTGGACAAAAATATGCAACCGTAAAAATATTTTTGATGCATTACCGCAATAAGAGGGGAACTCTCTTTGCATTACCTGCAAATCGGCCTGGTTTCTTGCAGTCATCTGATTTATGCTTAAAATTAGATCATTTTAATATAGTGCAAAGAGCAACAAATAGAGAAATATCTTTCAGGTCAGTGTTTTTATATACTTATTCGCCGATTGCAACCTTTAAGACCGACGATTCCATATCAATCTTATATATATATATATATATATATATATATATATATATATATATATATATATATATATATATATATATATATCTATTTCAAGGCTACATGTCAGATGGTTGAAAAAAGTTCCTTATTGAGATATTATATGTAAACAGGCAATAGTTAAGCTGTTCAATAGTTTTCATCATACTATCATACAGCAGTGTCATGTTCAAAGACTATATTTTATTGGACTAGCAGGTACAAGTCTCAGTGTTTTGATTTCATTGCAAGTTTTTTGATAATAATAATAATAATAATAATAATAATAATAATAATAATAATAAGAAGAAGAAGAAGAAGAAGAAGAAGAAGAAGAAGAAGAAGAAGGAAAAACTGATAACTTAATACATCGATAATTCTTAACAAAGCTCTAAGGGCTTTCAAATGTTAGTCAAGACATGAGGATATTTATATAAACAAGATTACAAAAAACATCCCACAACAACACAATGACAGTGTGGAATTACAAACAAAGCATTGTCAAACAAAGGAGGGGTAAAGAAACATTGTTAAATTTTGATAAGTCTGTTTTTGCAGCTGAAAGAGGCGAGAATTTAGTGACCTCTTGAATTAGACTATGGTGTTATGGTGTCTATGAATAAGAGACAATTCTTTCGAAGTAGATGTGCCGTGATAGAAAAGAAAAGGTTGTTCATAGGACTTGATGTTAACGGTAAACATAACTAGAATATGGGTGTTAGAAGCAAGGTGAGAGGGTTTACAAATTGATGCGGTCAAATAGTTATGTCGGATTGTTGACAAACAACGAAATGTAATAGATTGGAGAGACTTCGTGTTTGATTATGGACCGATCATACTAAGCAAGGGGATGGGTGCTCGATTCTTGGTACCCTAAGGACGATCCAAACATTTTTGTTTTGAACGTTTTGACGTTTTCTTACTATGTATTGAGACGAACCATATATAAGAGAACTGCAATAGTCAAGTGTGGAAATTACTAAGGGACACACCTGTTATAGCGGTATCAAGAGAATGAATGTTGCGAACGGCTATCTTAGTAATATAAATAATTTTCCTGTCGTGTACGCCGGAGAAGGAACGGAGTAGGTAATCGATGTCAGTCAGAATTTATGCGCTTTGTGCCCCATGTATTCAAAACTTTATATAAAATTACACTATCAAACGTCATTAACACTGCTACTAGTTGGCTTTCCACAAATTATATTTTCTATTTAGACTGCAGAAAGCATTAGTCATTTCACGAACATTGTCTCCAGAATATACTACATCAATCCGTACTGCTATTATTAAGACATCCATTCCCAAAACATGAAGAGTACATACAAGGAGCAGTGGGTGTGGACTATAATGATTATTCAGCCACGAAAGTATTGATGTAGGAAGCACGTACATAATACACATTGATGGTAATGCTGGTGAGAATACCAGTTTGAATATAAGGGATAAAATTGTAGATATTTATTCTTTTACATGTCCCCTACGATTTGCACAAACAATAAAGAATATACCTAGCCACTGGACACCACACATTGGTGAATAAATTAAGCAAATAAAGAAAACCAGGTTCGTTATGTGTCTGCGGGAATGTTCATGACGACAATTGATGAAACGATTGAATATTATGACTGTATCGAGCAGCCTACAGGACTGAGCCTGAATTGTTGCTACTGAAATTATATTCATACTCAAAGCAGTCAACTGCGTTGAAACATTTCACAAATATTATATTGTCTTATCGGGTTCCACTTGCACATAACAAGCCTTGCAGAATCGTATAATCTGGGATAACGACGCTGTACTATTGAATGACTAAACACATTGACATTAAGGGTAATGCAAGGGGGAATGAAAGCTGCCCTGCAGTCACCAGTTTCAGAATTGAAATTTCTATATTCAGTCTTAAATTCTTGTATAGATTAACATGTTCATCATACCTGGGACAATATATGGAACGAAAACTCCACAAACAAACGTTAAAACAACAAACCCACTATCAGAGAGAGGCAACCCGTGTATATATCAAATCGAAGAGATGAAGTGGTATTGTACTGATCGCGTATCTGACACACATACCTGCTTTATGCACACCTACTAAAAGGTTCACATCGACCGGAATGTGTACCCTGACAGTTAAGCACATTTTTGAGAGTGTGTCGATTTCCACTTTGTGATACAGAAGCAAATTGATGTGAACTTCTAGAAGAAACTGTACGAGTACGTACCGTAGGTAAAAGTATTGGATTGTTTAAGGAACTGTGTTTTATGCAATAGATCTAAATCCTGATTTAATAATGTTACATGTGTTACCTTTATATGTTTATACATTTTACATACCTGTATCGTTGATAAGTTTCATATTTTATATAGTACTTAATTTTACATTCTTTGGGAATGGCTTTACATTCTAAAGTTGTGTGCAGTTCAGATTTACAATTTTCGAAATTTTGATACTGTGTTGGCACTACCGTAACCACTTTTGTGCTAAGGTGCCTTAAGACACTATTATATATGTTCATACAATTGTCATTGCGCAAGGTAGTGTTCATCGGTTCTTTATCAGTGTTGGCTTGAGTATTCTATTTGGAAGTAGTACAGAAGTTCCAAGTTCCATTCCCGTACAGGCCAGCTCAGGGCGGATGTCTCAGTGCATTGCAGATGCAAATTTACATGAGAAATTATCTGACCTAACAAACTAAAATTATCACAGCTCGTCAAAAAGGTTGCTGGTCGTGCTTCTTGTGTTTGAAAGATATGTATTTAACTCCTTTATACGTAATCACGCACTATTCTTTGTTGCCTTTGTGGGCATATGTGGATGAGGATAATTACGATCGAGGAAAATTGTTTTTTCAACGTTGCAATCGTTGTGTGTTTTTTAGTTATATGTATGAAAATAAAAAGACGGTAGAACTGGAATACCAGTTACAGAGATGGTTTAACTATGTGCATCTTATGTAGACGTAAATTAAATGTTGGGAAAATGGCTGTCTGGCATAGCGATATAATGGGCAGGTCGGGAAACGATCGTAAAATGCCATTATCCTGGATAGCAAAAGTTTTTGATTGTTCAATAATATGCGCAGCATTGATGACGCTGTTTTGATAGTTGACTTTGTCCTATATAAATGCACTACCTGTGCAGAAATATTCAGCACTAATTTAGGGTTTTACTAAAGATACCTGGGTGCCTACCCCAACCGCTATAAAAGGTGTGAACCGAAAGTAGTCTTTTCTATTTCGGTAGATATTATATTACATTCAGCTACAATTAGCACCCTCAAACATACTTCTTGCAACAACGAAATGCACGTATTTTATGTCGCAATATGTAGACGGTAATGTACGGGTAGTCGATTGTCTTTAGGCACCCTGTTTGATGGAGGATAAATTTGCATGCAATGTAGCATAATATAGTTTGCATAGAATAAATAGACACAGTGCAAATATAACATATGATGATACATACTTTTATAGTCAGTACGATATTACTTAATGACCTGTTCTTAATAAGTACCCTGTCTATTACCAATATAAAGTCGGAACACTCTAGCACACCACGTCAAATCTTCGAATTACTGTTATAAACCAAAATTCAAATAAATCATTTGCTACATTTCAGAAAAGTTTTTCGTTTCAAATATTTGCATATCATTTGGGGAGCCATATATTCAATCTGTACTTTTGGAACAATACAATCTTCATGAAATAATCTTCATGAAAAAATGTCTGAACATTTGATGTCTGCCAGAAGATGGTAGTGACAAAGCCTTTTCTCTGTGCGGTTATCTATTTCCTTTCTTTTAAATATGTAACACCAGTTATTGGACCAAAGTACAATGTATTATTGTTTTTATGATAAAGATGTTGCTATTTGTATTACAAAGATCGTGAAATAGCGTATTCATTATATATTTATGAGCTTACGTAAAATGTTGACAAGCAATAAACTTTTGTAGATTAATCAGCAACTAGCAGATTTTGCTTTTAGAATAGTTTCCATAAAAGACATTTGCGCTGAGGAAGAGTTACTAATGTAAATCGATTGATTTTTGCTTTTAAATTAGTTTTAAATCGATTAATTTTGTCACCGGAATAATGTAGAATCTAATTAACTTCTAAATTGCAAGCTGATGGAAATGGTATTCAAAGACAGAAGTGTGTATCAAAGCAGTAAAGTTGTAGTGGAATATAGAAAGGCATGAGGCAAAGATGTCAATTTCTTGGTGTCAGAAAATGATAACGTCTAACACGGCACCTGGAAATAATGACGACAACACGGCACAGGAAATAATAACGTCTAACACGGTACATGAAATAATGACGTCTAACACGGCACAGGAAATAATGACGTCTAACACGGCACAGGAAATAATGACGTCTAACGCAGCACAGGAAATAATGACGTCTTAGATCCTTAAGATAATTAGTCTCGAATGACCATCTCAAACTAGGTTTCGTCCTCTGGAAAACTTTTGCAACTCATGCTATATCAGATATTAATAATGTTTATTATTATGAATGTAAAGAATTAGTGAAATATTGACAATAAATTTAGCACTTCCATTATGTCTCAAGAAATAGATATCCTACGAGTGAGTTCGTTCTGCATCTGCTTTTAATGTGTGCTCATATAAAAAATTGGGAAATTAGTTTGCATATGTTTTGAAATTTTAAAAATTATATGGATTATTTAGCTGTTGGTTGCACACTTTCTACTTAAAACTGGCCCATTTTCAATATGAAAATGGACACTCGTTATGTTTGTTGTTCATCCTTCGCTTTCGACGATGACCGTGTCATCACTCGAATTCAATAGACGATAATCAAAACGTTCGGAGACTGCTAATTACAACAACGTATTTTGCCGTTAGTTTCACATTTGTGACTTACTTTGTGTCCCTTTTTAATATGCAGAATCACACTTCATACACTTATTTGTCTGCTAAAAAAGTTATCAGACTATCAAAGCAAAGCATCGTACGAAGAAGTGATAGCAATTCGTTGAATAATGGTGAAGTTTACAGAAGATTAGAGAACAAGCACACATGTTACTGAACAAGGAGACGACAATTGCCTTCGTCCATTACCCAAAACCACTCACATGCATGTGCGGATTGAATACTACATTTGACAAAAATGTGTTCCTTTGATATTCCTTTTCCAAAAAGTAGGTCACAGTTTCAAACTTTTAGACGTACATGGCTAATAAGTTGATAGTTGAATCATACACGATTCCATAGCACAATAAGCTGATACTAACTTGGCAAATTTAATTGCACCCTACACATTCTATATCACAAAATCTCCCGACCTGGTTACTCACTTGAATTCTAGTTAATATTTTTTGTCTGCCAGATAGGGCTACGATTGCTAGCGTGAGTAACAGCAGACGTTACTACCTGCGGTATATGACCCAAATTAGACAGATACAACTGGCTTCCCAACGAAAGTTCTATACTGCTGATCAGGCGGCCAAACAGACATTTTCACTCTCAATGCTGTTGTGGAAGATGGCTAGAACTACGTGAAAAACTCAGGGCATCAGCTCTGGTACAGTAGGATTGGGTGGTCATCCACTGCTCCCAGACTCGTTTCATGACCACTCCAAATTGTGGTGCCACTGGAATATGTGTACACAGTTGCTTCCAAATCCTTCGTCCACCACAAATGAATATTGAGATCGGTTTGATGAGACCGATTTTGCCATACAGGGACTACTAATCTTCAAACACCAGCTTGAAAAACGTCATCATCTAAGATGGCAGCCTTCGGCGGCATCTCTAGTACTGAGTGATGGGAAAACCGGATTTATGAGGAGAAAAGAAAAGATACTATAAAGATGGACAGAACCCTTCAAGAACATCCTCAATCTACAATCATCTGACAGTGAGGAGGCAATTTATTGACTGACTCAAGTGGAATCAAACAGACCAAGTTTTATTCCTCCAGGTCTGTAAAAATCTGAGAAAGCAATGGACCTGCAACGCAGCTGATTGTTGTTGTTGTTATATAGTGTTACGACTCTGTAGTTAAATTACATATGTGTCAAAATTTAAATTCTTCTAATTCTTTGTTTCATTTTTTATTTTATTTTTATATCACTAAATGTTATTATTATTATGGTGATGATTATGTTAGCAAGGTCTAATAGTTTGTTAGAAACATCGTATTTATTTAAAACGTAAATGTGACTCCTGTAAGCACGATTCTTGCATGACGGTTTTTCGTATCAAGTAAACAGTGAGAAAGAGCTATGTAAATGATTGGCTGTGACCACGTTATTACTTGTTTATGCTTTTGTAATACCCAGATGTGATTTCGAAATCACACGTGTACTTCGTGCATGTGTACATGAAATGACGTATTAGTTTCTTTTATATGCTTAGTTATCTGTAAGAAAGTTCAGTCATAGTCATAGTCATAGTCGTAGTCAGTCATAGCTGAGAGTCACATCATAACATCTTGCAGAGTTTCTAATACCTTAAGGAAAAGGTATTCCTGTCCGGGAAAGAGTTGTTCGTTCGTACGTATGTAAATCAACATGTGTATTGTTAGTGGTGGTAGCTGTACTTTATCTACTTTCTAAATAATTATTTTCCCTGGAGAACAACACTACTGGTTTTGGACAAAGACATTTGATGAAATTACTTCTAAATCGGAACAGAACAATACAAATTGTGCTTTACAGTGAAAATTCTGGACATTTTGTGTTAGCCTTCGTCTGACGTCATCATCCGCCATCTTGGAACGGAACTGAGATTCAGACTGTATCAATTTAGAACTGTTTATTCACAGGACGTATATGTTTTCACAAATTTAGAACATATTTTTGGATCTTCTTCGTAAATCGTAAGTCTTGCTTCATATATTTATCTTTTCACCGTGTTTTCTAGGGAAATAAATTATTTTTGTTAAAATTTACAAAGCTTGTTGTAGTCACTCTTTCTTTGTGTTACTTTGAACAAGCCGATACGTAACAATAGTTTAGCGCCATTTTTAGCTCAAGATTGGCTATACATGGCGGCTAATATAACTGGTGGAGGAAAAACCCACGAAAATCCCAGAAAGAACCACCGACCCACGAAAAGCTTCTGGCAAGCCTTCTCACGTACCCTTATTGGCCAAGCCTGAGACTCGAAAACGCGCAGACAAAGGTGAGATGGCAGTGATCAGTAACGATGAGCGCTTTAGGCCACTCGGCCACTCAGCAGCCTCAAAGCAGCTGAAGAGGATCTTACTTATACCACCAGAAGTCTGCAAAAATAAATTTGAAAAGTCTACAAAGCCACGCATTCGATCATGACACAGAAACTAACTGATCTCATCCAGTCAATTTGGACTCAGGGAATTATACACCAGGAGAACAAGGATGCATCCATTTTCCACTTGTGCACGCAGAAGGGCAACAAACAGTTCTGCGACAACCATCTGGGCATCAATGTGAAGTCTGTAGCCTTCAAAATCCTCGCCAGAATTATGTTTAAAGAGTATAATGGTGGCTTCAGTAAAGGTCGAGGAATAAAAGAAATGGTGTTTGCGGCTCGTAACCTCCAAAGACAAAGAAAACTAACATAACATAACATCAACATGTAAACAAATTCATCGACCTGAAAAAAGTTTTTGAAACGTTCAGTTGTGAGACTGTTGCAAGATATTGGCAAAATTTGGTTGTCAAGATAAATTCTTAGTAATGATTAATCACTTCTTCGATGGCATGCTCGCTCGTGTTGTGAACAACGACTAGACATGTGAACCATTTCCAGTCACAAATGGAGTAATGCAATAGCTGTATGGTGGCCACAAACCCTCTCCCGCATGATGTAATCTGCCTTACTTGACTATCTTCTGCGATTGACATCAGATACCGGACAGATGGCAAGCTGTTTAAACTGAATACTTGTAAAGACTAAGTTATAGGAAGTGTATGTTGCTGACAACTATTCATTGAATGCCAATTCTGAGTCTGATATTGAACAGATTATGCACCACTTCACTCAGGTAGGAACAATATCGGTCTCACAATCAGTATGAGGAAGAATCAGTTGATGAAACAACCTGCACCAGGAAGGCTTTATACAGAAGACAAGTTCACTTTATTTCCACAGTACAATTTCACTTGCTGGTCACATCGATGATAAAACAAATAACAGTATTGTTGAAGCACGTGTAGCCTTTGACAGATTACTTGCAATTGTGTTGTAGCGCAAGGCCATCATTCTACAAACAATACTAAGGGTCTGCAAAGCCATTGTTAAGCGCCCCTGATGCATGGACGTGAAAAATGACAGCGTATAGGCACCAAGCCAAGAGCCTGACCCATTTTAAGACGTACTGCTGGAGGAAACTCATGGGGATAAGATGGTAGGGCAAGGTCATAGACCCATAAATTCTCACACATATAAGGATTTCCAACATGCTTATTCAAAAACAGATGGGATGGGCAGGCCACGTTATCGGGATGTCAGAAGTGCGACTTTCAAAGAACATTTTCTACGCTGAGCTGAATGAGCGAAAGCGATCTGAGGATGGTCACAGGAATTGCCGTAATGATGCAATCAAATCTGTTGTTTACAACATTTCAACATTGAGCCTGTGTCTTTAGATCTCCCACAGAATAGAGCATTATGGTGTAGTCACAACCATACTGGAGTAAGAGATATTGAACTAAGAAGAACTACATAGACTGTGCAGAAGAGCGGGCAATGTCAATCTCAGTAGTTCGGTATGTCTACTATTGATCCAGCAACCCCAAGAAGCAGGTCCTTTGTAGTGTGCCACATACAGTTTATGGCAGAAATTCGCCTGACCAGCCACTCGAGAACTCTCAGAAAGAAAACTAGAGTTGTACTGGTCATCTTTGAACTTGACGGACAAACAACATTCAATGCTATATTGCACAAAATCCAAACATACGCGACTAATTAATTACATCTTCATGATTACACAATACGAATATAATGATCCACTGTCTAAATACTTGAATCATACTCGAATATATGCACAAAAACAATATCTGAACTAGCCCATTACTTAATTTGTGTTAAATTATGCAAAAACACATTTACTTCTATAAATGAACAATCCATTTCTGTATCGATAGATAAGTACATTTCAAATATTAATGTTTTTTGTTTTGTTCGGCGAATAAAATATAGCTAATTTAATATTACGATATGGAATACTCTTCATACTAAGTGTCAATTGGCACCAGAACAAAGATCTACATTACTGACGTGACAAAACATTTCGTCCTAAGATATTCCCTGAATTCTTTTATGCTATATTAACTAGCAACTATGCTATTTTAACATGTTTGTTATTAACACATTACCTAATTGTGAAACAGATGTTGCAGGTTCCGGTAGCTATCTTATCCCGTAACAATGTTTTCATCTTCCTCAGAATATCTATCAATGAAAAACAGCTTGAAATATATATTCGGTACAATTTATATACATCCTACGCTTGAGCACATTATTGATAGCCTTCTTGCGAGCAACAGGGATGTATGTTAACAACACAGCGAGGTTACCTAGTTGTTAAACTCCTCGATATGGTCATCTTCGACATTCTATGATTATTATTGACATCTTTATATCATATTAACATTAAACTTTGGATATGAAACTGTTCTCCCAGTATTTTGTTTTTTCACGTAACTTTAAAGTATTATTTCCAGGCTCAACATTTGCCAATCCCACTGGTTTCATATGTGACGCTTATGGCTAATTGTGAAAAATGATAAAACTCGGAAATCCAAAATAAAATGAATAGATGCAAAGATGGTGAACAAAACAGTTTTGAACTCTGTGCGTAGTTATCATGTGTCAATTATTACTAAGCCGCTCTCCTGTCCTGACATATCGTGGTTTCTACTCCCAATCATTTTCAATTTTAAGGATTGCTAGTACAATACTGTTTGACATTTGTTTTAGGTTGACCAGTAGGTAAGGGCCATCGGGTAATCGATTTTGGTGCAGTAAAAGTTGTTTCTGAAGGTGCTACTTATGCATTTAAATCAATGAAAAATTCATTATAGATTTATAAATATAAAATTGCGATCTGCCCATGGAACAATAACACGAATATATAAACATTCTTGGAACTGTGTGTTGTTGCTTCTATTCCTATAGATCAATGATGAATTTCTACTCATCAATCATTAGTGACGTATGAAAATAACTATACAAAGTAATAATAATCGCCATTTTCTAAATGAATTTAACATGGTTCACAATTTCATGGCAGTAATTTCTTTTTCCGTTTCTTCCTCCCCTTTCAAGCATACGGTACAAAATACATAATTTGGGCTGGATTAAATCCTTGAAACTGAACTTGCACCAAGTAAGCGACAAGAAATAAGGTTTTGGCGTAACGGTATGTGCACTGTTACTTATATGTAATTTAATTATTTGTGTGTTAGTTTTAAATATTTTATTTTATTTTTATTTCATTACATGTTATTATAATGATAACTTTATTAACTGATTTGACTTTGTTCAGGAATATTCAGTTCAGTTTTGTTTTGAGCGGGTAAATAAACAGTATTGTTACATTGTATTTTTAGCTGACCTAGTTCCAGACCTTGATTCAGAATTGGTAAACAACATTTTTATTTCTTACCTAGAGTGCAAATAATTGGTCGTAATTAAGGTCATGCAGAATCAAATCCGTCAATGGTGTTTTCGATCAGTAAGTCTGTATCAGTCTCTGACGTAAAAGTAAAGCAGTTAAAATTAGAAAACAAGATGGAATTAGAGTTAAGGAAGCTTGAACTTCAGAAAGAGGAGAGAGAGAAGCAAATGCAGTTACAATTTGAGAAAGAGAAGAGAGAGAAACGAATGCAGTTACAATGTGAGAAAGAGGAGAGAGAGAGACAGGAAAGAGAGAACGAGAAACAAATGCAGTTACAATTTGAGAAAGAGGAGAGAGAGAGAGAGAGGAGAGAGAGAGAGAGAAAGATAAACAAATGCAATTAGAAGAAAGAGAGAAAGAAAGGCAAAT
The DNA here is from genome assembly GCA_016617855.1 of Megalonaias nervosa. Taxonomy (NCBI): domain Eukaryota; kingdom Metazoa; phylum Mollusca; class Bivalvia; order Unionida; family Unionidae; genus Megalonaias; species Megalonaias nervosa. Next base: position 5,984 of record JAECUM010018621.1, on the reverse strand, counting down.
GCAATTACAGAAAGAACAAATGCATTTACAATCGGAGAAAGAGGAGAGTGAGAGACAGGTGCAAATGCAAAGAGAGAAGGAAGAGAAGTTATAATAGTTTAGAATGAAAAAAAAAATGGAGCTGGCAAGTGAAAAGCACGTTTCCACTTCACCTACAAATTCAAGTTTTGATATTACAAGGAACTTTAGGCTAGTACCCCCTTTTAGTGAACAATAAGTAGACAAATATTTTCCTTATTTTGAAAAAGTTGCTGAAAATTTGAAATGGCCAAGGGAGCATTGGACTCAATTATTGCAGTGTGTACTTTATGGCAAAGACCGAAATATATATATATGCATCCCTGTCATTACAGCAAAGTTCTGACTATAACTTGGTTAATGAATGCATCTTAAAGTGTTATGAGTTAATTCCTGAGGCTTATTAGCAAAAATTCAGGAACTATAAAAAAGCTGGACATACTTATGTCAAATTTGCAAGAGACAAAAATCAGTTATTTGAGAGATGGTGCTTCGCCAAGAAAGTTGATCAAGATTATGAAAGTCTCAAACAACTTGTATTACTTGAGGAGTTCAAGAACTGTGTCCCTAGTGACATTAAAACTTATCTTGAAGAGCATAAGATTGAAACCTTGGAAAATGCTGCTCTTGCTTCTGATGAGTATTTCTTAATTCATACAGTTCCTGTTGTAGGCAAGTCTTTTCATTCAGCAGTCTACTGGTGAAAAGGCATTGCAGTACAATTCGAGCCCTTCTAAAACTCAATCTGGCACAGCTTTGAAAAATCAAGCCTCTGATAAGCTTGATTCAAAATCCTTGTCTCTTCCTACGTGTACCTATTGCAAGAAGAAAGGACACGTTAGTTCCGATTGCATCAAAGTAAAATATAAGCATCAGAATTAAGATAGACCTATCCCAAATGCTCTTATTTCTAAGAGGTCAAAGTCACGGTCATGTATTGAAAGCAATACATTTGTTGGGTCTAATAAACCCCAGTTTGATTTTATTATAGATAATTATGACCCATTAATGCCGATGGGTTCTATATCACTCTTGGGTGAATTAGCCAATCCTATCCCTATTAAAATTTTAAGGGATACAGGAGCTTCTCAGAGTCTTTTATTATCAGGTACTTTGCCTTTTTCTGAGAAGTCTTCTTCTAATGAGAGTATTCTTATTCAGGGAGTAGAGAGCGGCTTTGTTAATATTCCTCTCCATTGTGTAAATGTGTCATCAGCCTTAGGTTCTGGACCTGTGACAGTCGGAATGTTCTATTCTTTACCAGTTGAGGGCATTCATTTATTACTAGGCAACGACCTAGCTGGAGACAAGGTTGTGGTTAATCGACTTGTAACTGACAAGCCTTCTTTAGATCAAAATGTTGATCCTAATGAAAAAGAATGCCCTGATTTATACCCAGCTTGTGCAGTTACTAGAGCTAAGACAAGGAAAGCTCTTGAGAATGATTCCGATAAGGAAGGTATTCCTTTAGCTGACATATGTATTGGTCAGGGTTTTGATGAGGTCACTATCACTCTTTGTTTGGACCAATCAAAAGGTATTGATCACAGTGATCCTCTTTTAAATACTCATTCTCTTTTATCTAATCAGGGTGACAAACGACAATCACTTGTCGTCGAACAGGAAAAGATCCTGAGATCTCCTTTTTTCAGAGGGCCATTAGGGAAACTGAAGCCACTGAAGTTCCTGTCTGTTATTTTATTGAAAATGGAATTCTAATGAGTAAATGGAGACCTCCCGAGGTACAGAAGGGTGACGAATGGTCAGTGAACTATCAAATTGTAATTCCAAAATCTTACAGACAGGAAATACTTAGTCTGGCCCATGAAATTCCTCTGGCTGGTCATTTAGGGATTGATAAGACTTATCACAAGATCTTGACTCTGCAACCTATTCCTGCATTTGACGAACCATTTAGCAGAATAATGGTAGATAGTTGACCATTATGTGTGTGTCAACAATATTCCCAGAGGCAATTCCTTTGATGAATATAACAACTAAAACTATACTAAAATCTGTCCAATCGAATCAATGGTCAAATTTTATGTCTGGAATTTTCCAGCAAATTATGTATGAATTAGGCATAAAACAATTCAAGTCTTCTTCCTATCACCCTGAGAGCCAAGGGGCTTTAGAAAGATTTCATTAGACTTTGAAGAACATTATTCGATCATATTCCTTTGATACGGGTAAAGATTGGGATGAAGGCATTCATTTACTGTTGATTGCTGTTAGGGAGTCAGTTCAAGAATCTTTAGGATTCAGTCCCTTTTAACTTGTTTTCGGACACACTGTGCGTGGATCATTGAAGTTGTTGAAAGAGAAACTTCTTTCTAATGAAGATACTGGACTTAATCTTCTTGACTATGTTTCTAATTTTAAGTATAAGTTGTCAAAAGCTTGTGAGGTCGCAAGAGCGAATATGCACTCTACTCAGTCAAAAATGAAATTAAGGTATGATAAAAACTCAACTGAAAGGAGTTTTCAGCTTGGTGATAGAGTTCTGGCTCTCTTTCCCATTCCAAAAAATCCTCTTCGGACCAAGTATTATGATCCGTACACTGTTGAAAAGAAAGTAAATAATTTAAATTACATCATAAATGCTCCTGGGAGGCGAAAACAAAATCAACTTTGCCACATAAACATCTAAAAAGGAGTATATTGAGAGAGATAGCAGGTAAATCATGCAATTAATTTAGTTGTACCTGTCCCACAAACTGAGGATTTAAGTGAAAGGATTCAATCGGACTCTACTGATTTTGGAGCAACAAATCTTCGGAATTCGGAAATTATGAATAATCTGGACCAGAAACGTCACATTTGCAACAACAAGAAAGGAATGAACTTAAACAGTTATAATTTGAATATGAGCACTTGATTCCAGACGTTCCTACGAGGACAAGCACAAGTTTCATGACGTTCAAATTGTGAAATCCAAACTTGTGAGACTATACCCATACAGGATGAACCCTCTCAAACAGGAATACTTGAGAATGGAAATTCAATATTTGCTGGAGAATGATTTCATAGTCCCCAGTAAAAGTGACTGGAGTTCACCATGTATACTTGTTTCGAAACCAGATAAAACATTCCGTATGTGCACTGATTATAGGAAGGTGAACAGTGTGACAAAAACAGATTCATTTCCATTACCAATAATCCATGACTGCATTGATAAAATTGGAAATGCCAAGTATGTCACCAAATTTGACCTTATGAAAGGATTTTGGCAAATTCCACTAACGGAAAGGGCAAAGGAAATTTCGGCATTCGTGACTCTAGATGGACTTTATCAATATAAAGTGATGCAGTTTGGGACGAAGGGTTCGCCAAATACTTTTTGAACGTTTGATGAATATGAGTACCGCTGGTATAGATAATTGTGATGCTTACATCGATGATGTCATCATCTACAACAACACCTGGAAAGAACATCTAGCAACAATTTGGAAATTCTTTGACAGACTCACTCATGCCAATTTGACTATTAATTTATCGAAAAGTGAGTTCTGCCGTGCTTGTGTAACTTTTCTAGGACATATAGTGGGAGATGAAGAAGTTACATCTATAGATGCTAAGGTCAAGGCTATCTCTGATTTCCCTGTGTCTTCAGTAAAAAGCAACTGATGCGATTTTTAGGCATGGCTGGATACGATCGGAAACTTTGTTCTAATTTTTCTGATATTGCTGAACCCCTGACAAATTCATTGAGCGAGAAAAACAAGTTTCTTTGGACTGAAACATGTCAATAGGCTTTGGACAAGTTAAAGGCCATATTTAAAAGTGCACCCGTTCTTACAACTCCAAATTTCAGTCAATCTTATAAACTATCGGTTGATGCAAGTGATGTTATTGGAGCAGTTGATTCAAGAAGATAGGAATGGTGTTGATCATCCAGTGTGCTATTTCTCGAAGAAATTAAATAAGCACCAAAGAAATTACTTAACAATCGAGAAGGAATGTTTAGCTTTAATATTGGCATTAAACCATTTTGAAGTTTACCTTAGTTCAGCTCCTTCTCCGATTGTTGTGTTTAGTGATCACAGCCCACTTACTTTCATCGACAAGATGAAACATAAAAATCAAAGATTATTAAGGTGGAGTTTGTTGTTACAGGAATATACATATTGACACCAGGCACATCAAGGAAAAAGACAATTTAATAGCAGATGCACTTTCCCGTGTAGAGAAATATTATTTCATGTACACTTTGTATAATTCATAAGAGTTCTTCTTATGTAATTTTCTTTACCTCATGTATACTTAACATATGGTAAAAAGAAAGCTTTATTTTAAAAATCTTTCTTTTACTTTATTGGGGACGTGTTACGTATATGTACTTTAATTATTTGTGTGTTAGTTTTAAATGTTTTATTTTATTTTTGTTTCATTACATGTTATTGTAATTTGAACTTTATTCACTAGATTTGACATTTTTCCGGAAAATTCAGTTCAGTTCTGTTTTGACCTGGTAAATAACCAGTATTGCTACATTGTATTTTTAGCTGACCTAGTTCCGGACCTTGATTCAGAATTGGTAAACAACTTTTTTTATTTCTTTCCTAGAGTGAAAATCATTGGTCGTACTCAAGGTCATACTTCGCTTGCTTGTCAGTTCTGTGTAAACAACTTTTTTATTTTTATTCAGTCTTATAGATTCGTTCAGTAGAATCAAATTCGTCCATGGCGTACGTGACAGCCGACCTGTGGTATTACTACGCCGTTCGAACTAAGTGACCAGGTGATCCCATTATGTGATCTAAAATTGCGGGTTGAAAGTGATGTTTCATATTTTATTTCTAGACAGTCGGGCTCAATGTTATGATCTTGTTGTTGCCAGTTGAATTCAGTGCTTTATTTAAAATAATTTAATTTCCCTGGAGACTTCATCTAGTGCTCATAAAAATTCTTGGACAAAGACATTTACTGAAAATGAGTCGGAATTCTAAAGTCGTAATATTATTTTTGGTGATTCAACAAGGAACTGTTGAGACAACAACACAGAACAGGTTATAGAGGACGTCATCGCCTTCCATCTTGAAACTTCATCAGTAATCGAACTTTGATTCAATTAGAACGTTTTAGTGATAGGACTTATATTGTTAAATTCTAGGATATTTGGATTAGATTCACAAACCGTAAGTCCTTTTTCGTATTTTTACCTTGTTTGCTAGGGAAATAAGTTATTCTGTTAAAATTTACAAAGGCTGTTGGCTTCACTTTTTTCTTTGTTACCTTGTACGAGCCTAGACACGTAACAGTACACTTTCCTTGGGTTCTATCTACAGTGTTAATATAATCAATGATACAAGTTTGCAATAGCCTATCTTGGGTACGGGGCAAACAGAATGTAGTGCATTTAATACTTTTGCTGTTGTTGTTGTTTCTTAAACCTATTATAAGGTTCTAAAATTTGATTATTATTATTATTTAAATATGAAAATGCCCAAAGGCCTCTCTCTCTCTCTCTCTCTCTCTCTCTCTCTCTCTCTCTCTCTCTCTCTCTCTCTCACACACACACACACACACACACACACACTCTGTCTCTCTCTGTCTCTCTCTGTCTCTCTGTTTCTTTATATGTCACTCTCTGTCTGTCTGTCTGTCTCTGTCTCTCTCTGTCTCTCTCTCACACACACACTGTCTCTGTGTCTCTCTCTGTCTGTGTCTCTTGTGTCTCTATCTGTCCCTCTCCTTCTGTCTGTCTGTCTCTGTCTCTCTGCCTGTCTCTCTCTCTATGTCTCTCTCTCTGTCTCCCTCTGTCTCTGTCTCTCTTCCATAGTAGCAAGAGGGGCGAAAATCCACGAAAAGACTACCATAGATGATTTTAGCTTGTCTCTGGATCTATGACGAATGACGGTAAATGTTAAATCAGACCAAGCAAAGGGGGAGAGAGAGAGAGAGAGAGAGAGAGAGAGAGAGAGAGAGAGAGAGAGAGAGAGAGAGAGAGAGAGAGAGAGAGAGAG
>JAECUM010018619.1:0-19258 GCA_016617855.1 Megalonaias nervosa | reverse complement strand
CAAATAAAAATAACACCTTGTTCCTTCAAGATATTAAAACGACTCTGTCAGAAGAATATTAAGAATGCGTATTTAAACCCCAAAAACATCATTTCAAGTCTCGCGAGATGGGTCATGTGGTCTCTTACTACAAGAAATCTATCACGTACGCCAGTGTAACCCCACTTAAAATTAAATAGCGTTGTTTGCACATGGTGATCACGCAAGGAAAGTATGGCCCTGATACTGACCAATCATTTTAACTGCCTGTTTACGTTCTTGCCAGCCCAAGACGAACTAGGTTAACTAAAAATAATTCTCATGTAACACTTTTACGTCTTAAATAAACAACATTTGCTAAAAGAAAATATCGAATTACCGAAAAAGAATTTTGAATCCTTTCAATAATCATGACATAAAAATGTAATGAAACAAAAATAAAATAAAAAAGAATTTTAAAACTAACACACAAGCAATTTAATTACATATACGTAACACTATATCCCTGTAAACGTTACTGCTGCATATCTCCACTAATTCCATTTGATACAAAGGTTACTTTATTTTTGAGGGGGATGCTGCGCTGCCTCGTTGCATTATTTTATTGCCGTAAGTGAGTCATATCCTAATGCTTATGGAGTAATAATATGGCTGACAAAGGTGTGAGGCATTATGTAATTTGTCGTCGCATTTGATGTTTCTCGGTCATTTAGTCCTGACGTCCATCAACTTGCCAACTGCGACTATATCATTTCAAATCGTCATAACTTCAACATATTACGATAATAGTTGATGATGTTTTCAGTTCAAAATAAATATTAACATGAGATCACACAGGATAAGTCGAAACATCAATTACTCTGATATTATCTTATGTAATACACAAATGTGTTGGCGTGGAAATAAGTTCATTTGTTCGCAAATATTCTCTACTCAACGATGTGTTTGACATTGCTACTTTCAATCGGCATCGCGAACGATGCATAATGCTACATCAAGAAGGCAACTAATGCAGACTTCGTGAAAAAGAAGTAAAAATGAGTCCGTTTATACGATTAATTTTTTTACTGCTACTACATTACTGTGTTATTTATTTCTGTGCATACATTTATTTGTACTTAAATCAGTAGCATTGACCCACTCCACTTCTTAGCTGAAACCATCCAACATTGGCCTTACAGTCATGAACGCCACAGCTTGATGCAACAATTACTGTTTTTCTGAACTAAAATACTGATATAAGGAATACAACTCCTCTGGCTACCGATTAATATAAATAAACGAATTACCGACATAAACATGTACTAAACCAACTCGCTTTCGTCTCAGACACATGCTATTGATTTCGCTTTGAGTGAGGCTCTTGAAGGTAGCTAAGTGTACCAATAACGGTTCCTATCTTAATGTACAACTTCCTAATGATCACGGTTAACCTGTTATGTATACAGTCCAACAGAATTATGGAGGATTAATGCAGTTATCATGACGTCAATTCTTTTTCGTTTATAAAACAAGGCATCACGATCGATCTTGTGACAAAAATATGAAATATATTTTTATATAATATGAATATGAAATATATTTTTATATAATATGCATATACAACAAGCCTGATGTTCCTCATGATAATTATTCATATCTCTCTCTCCGATGTGTTTAGTAAATGCTAAGTAAGTTTGAACTCGTAATTTTCGGTATATTCATATGTGTAAAAAATTATTTCATATACTTAGCAATCGTAGTATTTATTGAAATATAAATGTATATTATTTACTCGCTCATGACAGAGTATTTATAGATACTGCCTCTTTAACGAATCTTTAACAACATTTTTAGAATAAATAAATGCAGGAAATATCATACTTATTTTTGAGAAATGTGTGTGTTATTAGGGAATCTTACCATGAGCCTTGACCAATGGATATTTATTAGTCTGGCCAGCAATGACGTCGAAGCTTTGCAGGTCTGCTACAACGTTGGATACAAAGGGTTTCTTGGTATGGGGAAATTTCATGAGACCTAGAGATGGTGAAAATAAAACTATTGGCATTAGTGTTCCTAAATAGCTGTATATCTTTCAAATGAACCAATAGGGTGCCGTTTTGAAATATATTGTTTTATGGGGTAATAGCCTGGAAGGTTACTGATGAAGGTGTGAAAAATCTCAAATCCATGTTTTAGAATTAGTTAAGTTTGCGGTATTCGTAAAATAAATAGATGTTAAATGAAAAGATATTTTAGATAGAGTTATTCCATTGAACCCCAAGCTTGCATATTCAAGTGGTAATTTAACAGAAAGAGAACATTTAAACAAAAACAAACGTCATTCAGGGCAAAGTTTGCTAATATGGGAACAGACTGGGAGTAGCGATACCTCAATATAGTATTTGAAAGCTGTAGAATATCAGCCTATATGTGTTATTTAATATCACTTATTTCATAATTCTTGTGCCCACATTCTTCCAACACGTGCTCTTTGCCTAACTGAGAGTAAGCGCGCAAACTTAATAATAAAATATCATATCATTGGGTGGATATACATTAGTACTTAGCTGATGCAAGACAATATTTTATTTTCTCGGAGAAATGTATACTTCTTAATCATGCCGAAGTATTTGTGAAGTCCTCTGAGGCAATATTAATATTGCCACTTGTTAGCTTCACAATGGGATATAAACCACCCATGTTTCTTCCGAAGCCGACAAGTTCCGAGTGACAGGTTTAAACTAATCAGCATATTAAACATCCAACAGTCCGTGTCTACACTACCGGAAAAATGTTTTTATTCGATGTATTTGTGAGATTCTCTCAAAGGTGAATTACGGTAATGCAAACGTAAATTCAATCTTTTTGCTAACTATCTCGAAAGCTATCTTCCTTCAAAGATGATATTTACAGAAATGTATGTGAGAAAGTTGAGATTGCATCTAGATTGCAGATTGTGCAATAGATTAGTTTTTACCTTACTTATTTCTTAAAGCAGAAAATCACACATCAGAAATAAGGCCGCCATCATCACGGTTTCTTTTTAATCATCTTCTGCCGTTTTGGCTGTCTTTATATTGTATTACGACCCTGTAGTTAAATTACATGTGTGTTAAAATTTGAATTCTTTCTAATTCTTTCTATTTCATTTTTATTTCATTTTTATATCATTAAATATAATTATTATTATGACGATGATTATGTTTGGACAAAGACATTTGCTGAATCTAATTCTAAATTGGAACAGAACAATACAAATTGTGATTTACAGTGAAAATTCTGGACATTTGTGTTTAACCTTCGTCTGATGTCATCATCCGCCATTTTGGAACTGAATTGAGATTCAGACTTCAATTTAGAACTGTTTATTCACAGGACTTATGTGTTTTCACAATTTTAGAACAAATTTTTGGATCTTCTTCGTAAATCGTAAGTCTTGTTTCATATTTTTACCTTTTCACCATGTTTTCTAGGGAAATAAATTATTTTTGTTAAAATTTACAAAGCTTGTTGTCTCCGCTCTTTTCTTTATGTTACTTTAAACGAGCCGAAACGTAACAGTTGGTTCTAAAGTTGTTTGTGTCCCATTTGAGATTTTTCAGAATTGTCTGAATAGATAATTTGTAACTTGTAATTTGACATCTGTACACACATGTACCTTAAATTCTTCAAATATCGTTTTCCTATTTTGAAGCAAGCTGTCACGTGAAGATCTCACATTTAAAGCTATGCTATCCTCCAGCAATTGGTTGCTGCGTCTACCTGTTTACTACTTCTCTTTCTCTAGGTAGTCAGTTTTGTTTATTGCTTGGTATCACGTTAAAATCTTTTTTTTTCTCGGCATAATACGTAGAAATTCGTCCCCTTTAAATGAAATCTAGATTACTGAAAAGCTTTACTAAAAAGGTAGATACTATGAACAAATCGAGGGTTAGGTGTGAAACTGCAATTTCTAGAGTTATTAACCTGGTCTATTCCTATACATTTTAAACCCGTTTTCTTCATATTGAACATGATTATGTCCCATTTTAGTATGAGTATATAGCTTGCGACTGGTATTGTGTTGTAAACTCTTCAAGAGGATGCTCGAACTTATAGATGCATGCACTAAGGTGTGCTTGCTCGCACAAATGGTTTGTAAGGATCAAATTCAGTTTGCAAAAAAATCAAAAAAAAAAAAAAAAAGAGCATATAATTTCATAATGTAAAAAAAAATGATAGAATTGCCCAATTAACTTGTTCCGGCCGCTCCCTCCGCATATAGAATATACCAGTCCCGGTCGAGGTCGAAGAGGTCCGAATCACTGAGGCCCCTCGTTTGGCGGGATATTTTGCATCTAATTACCCCATTCTTATATTCTCCTGCCGGATTTGTCAGTCCTAATTTAGCCTAATAAATAGAAAAATAATATCGTACGAACTGTACTGGTTGCTTTCTGCAAATGTTTTCTAATTTTTTTCACATTTAGTCTTTCCATTTAGTGAAAGCTTAAACATTTGCATGCATTACCATTAAATAGTAAAACATCAGTGTGTAAATCCTAATGATCCTTTTGATCTGCTACGTCCTAAACATTTACAGCAATTAAAAATTCTATTACGCTTTAATTAATAAATACAATATTTTAAGAAAAGAAATACTTTTAATTATGTTTATTGTTTCTCCACCTAACATTTCATAGGATAGTTTCATGGATCAAGAAAGATTCCCACTTTTCGAAAGAGGTACTAGAACTAATAAACTAAAATTCTGAAACTCGACTCAAATCAAGATAACCTACAATATTGGAATCTAAGATGTCATGTGAAATTGTACTTGTATTATCTACGTATTGGCTTAATCGTTCAAAATACATACACATATTAAGTTGTGTATTGGAGAGACATACATTTGTGACAGGTCTATTGCTGTAGCCTTTATTATTGTATGTTTGCTGAACTTGAAACGACCCTCCATTGCTAACACATTCTATGACACTATCTTCTCCCTGCAAGAAAATAAAGTAACTATATCGATGATTGCAACAAGTATAGCGATAATATATTGGGAACATTTGAAATTCGATATTGACCTATTGGATTACAGCTGATACATGGAAGAGTTTACATGTATTTGTATCCAAGAAATCATGTCAAAAATAATGTTAAACAATTATTCAACAGAATGTGCGGCATATACCTGACATTTCACATTTCATAATTCCATAATCCATAATTGGACAATAAACTAAAATCAAATGCAATATATGATGCATCTTGTAATCTCTCTCTCTCTCTCTCTCTCTCTCTCTCTCTCCTACAAAGCGTTGTTTTAGTAGTTAGTTTGCCAGATTCGAAAGTAGAAGGTGTGGGTTTGAATCAGGAGAAGACCAGGCAATGTGTAATTAAACACAGACCAATGAACGTCCACCCATATATATATATATATATATATATAGTTAAGGTTGCTGCTGAGCAGTTAGCAGCGGCTGCTACAGCTGGCTGTTGCTGTTGCTGGTTGCTACATACATATATATACATTCCTCGGGCGGAACAATAAAGTATTCCAATTAAAAAAAACTGCTTGCACGACGCAGATGGTGAAGAAAAAGGAGTTTCCCTGAATGGTTTTAAGCAACAGCGTCCATCAGTGGTATTAAATTAGTAAACCAAAGGAAGGTATAGTTATTGATACATTTTCAAACATATATATATATATATATATATATATATATATATATATATATATATATATATATATATATATATATATCCGTTAGAGCTACTTTCTTTACAATTTGCCATAGACGGATACAATCAAACATAAGAGGGAACAACAGTAACAACAACGACAGTTTGTCCAGATATTCAGAGTGAATAGGTAAATACATACGTGCTTAAGGATGCATAAATAATAGTCTGTTTAGAGGATTTTGATCTTAAGCGATGCAGACAACTATATAGCAAACTCCACATTCCTCCAAATCTGTGAAGATGGGTATATTTTCTTTTTCACTTTTGGATAAGTAATGCAAAGAGTAATATAGTGGGTGAAAAATTTAATTGCATTCAGCTACCTGCAATTTCACATGTCTGTATTGTTGGGGGATGAAATTAACAGATGTATGAGTTTGTGTTCCAACCCTTAATTGTTTAGAAAACACAGAAGGGCCGTCAAACGTGAATTAGTTCACAAACATACAAATAAACAAAAACTGGCTATTCACTGCAACAATAATCACATCCTTAATATGTAAGGGAAATTATCGAATATCAAAGCAAACTCAATGCGACTTAAAACATATTCATGGTTCTAATGCAATACTGACCATTCTGGAATCCCTGGAGAAGCCAATCGCTATCCATGAATCTCCAGAACCAGTGCCGCGTCCAACGAGTTCAAAATCTATATTACTCCCAGTGTCTCGCCATGTGACCAGAAAGCCGCACTTGTTATTTTGGCAGTCTGAAAAGCAGCCCTTGGACACACCACATTGATCATCAAACTGTATTAATCCTGAAGCTGGTGGAGCCTAGAAATAAAAGACAAAATGGTACAGCAAACCTATGACTGTGCTCTATAAACATCTTTACTTACAAAATTTGAACTCAAAGTCTAAATTCAATCTTTTTTGTATCTTAAATACACTCGAATGCAATTTCCAAATACCTGCAACCTGAGCAAAACTTTTGTTCTATCTGTTGTCAGATGTTTATATATTGTCTTTAAATATAGTTTCTAATTCTTCAGGACTGAGTGTGAGTTCTACTGTGTGCTTAGATTTTCCAACTCTAGTCAGCTGGTTCAACATGCACTGAACGACTAAGATCAGGTGCCCTTTTTCTTTCCTAACAAAACACAATGACCTGGACCATATAATTCTCTAATAATTGCATATTCCCAAGGAAATGTAAATGAGTTTTTGAACTATGAGGTTGGAATGTTCAATATTTAAATGTGACATGCATCAAAACTCAAGAATATGGGAGGGATCAATAGTGTGAAACTATTTCCAGGTAAAATAAGGTGCCAATGTTAGACAAAACGATTTAGCAAATAGGATTTTTCTTCTTTTAAGTAATGTGTAAATATTGTGACTCTTGTAATTCTCGCTGTATCACTGTTTACATTTCGATCTAAATTGGGCTAATTTTTGAATTACTTGTTAATAATTAATTATAAACATCTACACTTATTTAACGATACCAAGAACCTTCATAATGGTCAATTTTATAGAACATGAAAAGAACATCTATGTAGTGTAACTGATATCCTTATATCTCTGTATCTGTTTGTCTGTCTCTTTCTTTCTCTCTGTCTCTCGCACACATTTACATACACACTCGCACACTATAAATGAATAAAACATGTACCGGAGTCGAAGCTGAAGTACCAATTGATCTTATTGCAGGTGATGTCACGTTCACCCAGTACGTTGTATAATTGAATACAAAAGTTGCACTGAAATCAAATAGTTATAATAATGGTGTAGTGATACTTTGTTTTCAAGTTAATTGCTTTAAAAATTAGTACTTTTTAAGCTATGTAATATCCTCTGTAATTACTGTTGCAACTCTATGGTGTTTTAAAAACTAAGTAACATAAAAGAGCGAAAACAAACAAGCTTTGTAAAATTCAATAAATAATTTATTTCCCTAAAACACAAAGTGATAATTTAAAAAGAACTTGCAGCATTGTGAAATAAATCCCAAATAGTCCAAAGAGTTTTATCACAAGTCAACGGTAGAGAGTATTGCAAATGAGTTGCATTGGTGTTTCCAATGAAGTCTAATCTATTGTGCTGATATGCCAGGAGGTTTGAATAGTGTTGATATGCTAACATTCGTGAGGTATCACAATGATAAAATCCAAATGTCTTTAAATAAATTCACAGTAATCCCAAATCCAAAATGGTCATTTTACCCTATATTCAATGAGAAGTTTGTAGTTCCAATGAATAACTGAAATAAATAAATCCTCTCAAATAATAATTGAACACAACTAAAATACTGATTCCTATTTAGATGTTAAGATTGTAATATTCAATCCTGGTTCTCACTATTGTATATAAAAAACTAAAACTCAATAACAGAATAAGGATGAGGGTCAAAAGTTTGTTTCCATAATATTCTAACTTCTCAACAATGTCGGGTCCTTTAGCAGTCAATCAATAAGAAATCAGATGGATCAGAATTTCCAAGGTGAAAACCAATGACCTGAACTCATATCTTATCAAATTCGTCAGCCAGATTTAAATACAATCAATGATCATGAAGCTATATAATATTTACAAAAATGACCCTTTCAAAGTACAATGATGAATAAAAAAAATGAAACACATAATATAGATATCCACAACAATGGACCCACCACACTTTATCCAATTAACGTTTTGGTTCCCTCTAGTCTATACCAATTCCAATGGCATAATCATATGGAAGAATCAGTGTTTTTTTATATACAAGAAATTCTGCTATTATTGAATAATTATCATTATCAAACCAATATTTTTAATATGAAATCAGTAGCTGTTATACTTACGTATAAGATCATATCACAACACATATTGCACGCCAAATAAAATAATGTCCCACTTTTCATTCATGTCCATAGTTCATATCCATAGTGGTCTAATGCACGGAAACCCCGAGGGGAGTCCTAATTCTCTTTTCAGTTTCATATATTGTAGCACAAGGTCATCGTTTATACTTTAAATGCAGAAAATACCAATCCACCTAGCAGCGAAACAAGGGATCTAAAATGATGGGTAAAACCGTCCACTTCATACATGCATAGGATTATAAATCTAATAAAAATATATAAATATAATAAAATCAGTAGGAGCAACACATCCTAATATTCTGGAATTCCTAATAGTCCTCACGGGTAATACATAGAACGGTACATCGTGGACATTTATTGAATATGTTTTAAAACAAGAAATTCAAAGGGGATAACGCTTGAAATCGGAGAATGGTGGCATCTGCTATCCAGACATTGATCTTTGGTGTGTACAATTTAAAGGTATTCAAGGACTGCTTACAAAAACTTGATATCTCCAACCGTCACTTTCGGAGCTATCCAAATGACGTTCAATCCAGACTTTACAGTATCCGCTTTATGGGTAAGTCCTTCTCCGCCCTGATGAAAAACGTAAATAGATATTAATTCGTGTAAAGGTTCAGTTCAAAGTATACTTTACACAAACGTGAAATTTATAATATTTGTCATTTTAATAAGAAAATGCCCAGATAAATACAATGAATTACAAGACGAGAAAGATGTGTGAGTGTATGTGGATGGGTGAGTGAGGGACGGATGACTCATAAAGGTAAAACTAAGAAAGGCATGAAACACACCCGGTATACTTGCATATGTGCGTTTATTAAAACCTTTAATTCTCATAGGCAATTTTAACTACTGACGTTATTTTTCAATATGTTATAATAATTCCAGTCAAGTCAAGAAACAATGTGAGATTGGCACTTAGCAAACTAAATAAATATGATAAATAATTGTACTACTCAGTTATCTTTTTTCACTGACTACAAGATATACTGATCCAATTATTTTTGTATAGTCATTAAAATTCTGAAAAATGCAACAAAATCATACAATTCTGAGAAATGCAATATAGTGATGCCCCATCTTTCTATAGCTTATCGTTTTCAATGTATGTTTCATTTTAGAAAAGAAGAATGTTACTAGTTACATACAGTAACACACTGGATGGCTTGAAAGTTGGTATCGGATATAGAGAATGATCCTACGCCATTCCCGCTGTTGTCTTTGGCAACCAGCAATAGTCCCTTCAAGTCACCGCCACTTACAGTGACTGTAAAAGGAAAGTATGGTTATGATTGTTACTGATTTGAATTTCTGACATATGGATCATATATGGTTTTTAAAGTGCAGGTGACTCGTTAGGGTTAGCAGAGAAAGAAGATATTAATATAATAAAGTCACTCAAAGCGCAACATTAATTTTCGATGTTTGAAACTTAATCAATAGGCTATAGTCACCTGTAATTGAATCACTGGAGTTGTATGTGGTTGCGGACACTTGGATATTGTAAGGAGAGATGGATGTCTGCGGGGTACGTCCGTGCCCTGGAACCATGGACGCACAGTGGGAGGAAGGGGCACCAGCACTATACTGGTGCGACAACAAGAAGTTTGCAAAGCTCACCAAAAGTAAAAGGCAATAACAACGCATTGCTTCGGTCTGATGGAAAAGAAAACATGCATAAAATAGAAAAATCCAAGCATTCCACAACGCAATTGTACAAAGTATAGCAATATTTTAATACATCTCTGGCTAGCGTTAGCTTGTCTCTCAGTGGTACACATTCTGAAGACAGAAAATCTTAAAACATTCATAATTTAGTTCCACATTTGTATGCTTGGGTGTTGTTGGTGTTCCCCGTTGCTTTTTTTATTCACTATGGCAGTTGTGAAGAATGTAAGGATTCCGTTTAGAAATTTTCAGCCTACTCCGGATACTAATACTAATCTTCTGTTTTGATTGTGTGTGCAACTACAATCTATACAGTAATACAGAATATAACAAATACAATCTATACAATAATACACTATATAACAACTACAATCTGTACAGTAATATACAATAGAAACACTGCAATGTATACAGTAATACACTATATCACAACTACAAACAATTCAGTAATACACTATATAAGAAAGCTGATTGAGTTGATTTAAATATTACATTGCAAACATGAAAAAATATATAAAATAGCTAAATGAACCTTTTTAAAGCTATAACACTGTATGTATTAATAAATATATAAAGAGGCTGACCGATTTTTTTTATATTACATTGATTACAATATTAAAACATATAATAAAAAATAACATTTTTATTACGGCTTTATCTAACATGACGTCATCACGCCATTTATGGTGATATTATATTTATGCAATGTTGAAAAGATATGAGCTGAGTCTATGAATCATACCATTAAAGCCATGCAGTTCATTATAGGATTAAATGATCATGGTTGGGTATTTATCGATTTGTAAATTTTACCTAATCACTCACAAAGTAA
The DNA here is from genome assembly GCA_016617855.1 of Megalonaias nervosa. Lineage (NCBI taxonomy): Eukaryota > Metazoa > Mollusca > Bivalvia > Unionida > Unionidae > Megalonaias > Megalonaias nervosa. The sequence goes on along the minus strand of JAECUM010018619.1, from coordinate 8,246 downwards.
ATAAAGTCCGAAGGACTTTATGTTAACTTTGTGAGTGATTAGGTAAAATTTACACACCGATAAATACCAACTATGATCATATAATTCTTATAATTCCAATTTCGTCCTTTTTATCGTGAAATCAAGAAATTCTATCAACAATGCATTTCATTCGCCGCTTCACATCGCCCCATAATACATAACCTGTACAGAATCACAAGAAAAGATTGACTACTGTCACAGTTACGTTTATTCAGAAACGTCATAATTTACATCTTAGGCAATGGCTACCCGTGGTTTAAACACATTTAATTTATTTACAACATTCTTGTTCAAGTTTAGTCAGTCCCATCTGCTACGTCATATGACCATGATCTTACATAATAACAGCTGATAAGGATTGAACAAGTGTGCTAAATTAAATTTCCAATCAAACCTGAAATTATTATGGATTTTATCAATGAACAACATGGAAATATGAACAAGATGATGCTATCCATTACTATAATGAAGGTAACAATGAAATAAATTGAATACAGGAATAACATTTTATGTCATTCTCAACAGCGTTAATACTTAACAAGGCCAGTTCAGTGATCTAATGTGAAATGAAATGTGACTACTGTCACAGTTACGTTTATTCATAAATTTCATACTTTACATCTTAGGCAATGGCTACCTTTAGTGTCAGCACATTTCTTTTTATATAAAAAATAACAACATTCTTGTTTAGTTTTAGTCAGTGCTATCTGCTTCGTCAAATGACAATGACCTTATATAATAACAAGCCGATAGGGATAGAACAAGTGTGCTAAATGAAATTTCCAAGCAAACCTTAAATCATTATGGATTTTATCAATGAACAACATGGAAATATGAACAAGATGATGTTATCCCTTACCAAAATGAAGGTAATAATTAAATACATTTTATACAGGAATAACATTTTATATCGTTTTCAACAGCGTTAAATACTTAACAAGACCCTTTTAGTTATCTAAGGTGAAATTAAATGTGCAGTTGTTAAATGTAGAGTTGCTCGCAAAACCGGCCATATGTTTTGTTTGGTTGCATAGTTGAGTATTGGAGTGCTGGAAGGACTGTGCGATTAGAATGTTCGAACTTCGGATTGGAGAGTTTATCAATGGTTGCTGACTTTGATCTGAAGTGAAAGGTGGGTTGGTGTTAGGGTCTGATACAGACAGAGCTTGACCACCATTTGCCATATTTTCCAAAACTGAACTAATTAGTTGTTTTTGTTCAGTGCTAGGTCTTCGACTGTAAGTTTTTAGAGACTCCTCACGTTTGTGGTCTGTCATAAACGAAATATTTCTGGTTTCAAACCCAGCATCACTCATAGCTTGAATTGCTGTTGCATGGAGTGAGTGACCAGTGTAGCGTTGCACTCCAGCATTCTTGCATATGTCTGGCATGAATGAGGAGAATTGCTTTGGTTTCACCGGTTCACAAGTATACCATTTGTCAGCAAATTCAGGAGATCTTAGTGATTCTTTACTGCATTGTGTAAATAAGACCTTTGCTGCTTTGTCACATTTCTGAAGGAAAATTTTTACAGATTTCACTGGGCAAGTGTTGGTGCCAGTTGCATACATTCTTTTGTCTGATGTTTCTTCAAGCTTCTCATCAACACCACCTTGGTGGTTTTTTTGAAGTGTTTCATGATTTAGAGTAATATACTCCATGCCAGATTCATCATTTTCAAATTTTAAGGAAGTTGGGCTCAGTTGATGGTGAAATTCTATACCTCTGGTCACAAAATGAATAGCCAGCAGATACCATATTTTGAATCGAAGGGCAACAGGGTCAAATTTTTGAAGATAACGCATTGATTTTTCCTAATTCTTCCAGAGAAATTACTTAGTAGTGCAGGTTTGGCCTTGAAATACCTGATTTTAAATTCAATTTCAGTTTTGCATTTAACATTGAATTAGCATTTTTGAATTCTTTGTCTTTGACAATGCCAGTATCTTTTCCATCGTCCTTCAAGTATCTGTTTATGGCTGCACGAACATTTTTCAAGGAATTCTTGTGATATTCTTTGCCTGATCGGCTGGCAATTTTGTGACCTTTGATAACACAAATTTTGGTTGGGCCTCAGCATAGAACCTTCTTAAGTGGCCACTCATCTCGTCTGGTCTGATTGTGTTGAAGGCAAGTTTGTATCCAATAATTTCAATACACCAATCTGTAAGTAAATAGAAAAATATTCATAGCAATACAATTCTTACACTTGGCAAATCATTTTGAAATACACATCAAGACAGCATGTCCTGCAATTTGTACATATATTGTATACTTATGGTTGGGATTTATGTATGTAATATGGTGACATTAATACTTATATCCTTCAACATTTGAAGTCTTTCAAATTTATACAGAAGATTTATTTCTTGAGAAGAAGAATAGCAACGCAGAAAGTTATTTTTCATTGAAATTAATTGCTACACATCCAAAATAATTTAACTTAGCAAAACAATCACTTTATGGATTATTATATACATTTTCCAATGGTGTTAAGTAACATTTTGGAGATATCATGATAACATTGTCATGTCAACAAAGTATACACTATGTTAATATATATGTTCAAGATCTATCCGTCAAAGATATTTCATGCGAGTAATCTGATTATCTTTTTCTTGTAGTTTTACCATTTAAAAATTTTATTCAGTCTTTGAATAATAGTCTCATAAATATTTTTATTTTCATTTTTGTGTAAGTGGTCATATTCACACTATGCCACCAACACCCACACACGTTTTAAAATAAGCAAACAAATAAAAAAAAAATTAAAAAATTTACCATTGAAAACGCCAATGCCCCATTTTGTGTTTCGTTTAGTAGCCTCAGAGTATTGATTTATTTCAATAGATTTTAAGTCCTCCTCAGATAATTTCTTCAATCTTGGTTTATATCCCTCAGGGGCCTCAAAATAGACTGTCCCAGTTCCCACGCTGTTATTGTTGTTGTTGTGTATGGCTAGGGTGACGGAGGTCATGGGGTGCTCCTTGAGGGAATTTATCAATCTGTTGTTCTGTTTCATTTTCAGCGCTTGTAACATCCATCGCAATATCATCAAATCCATCTCGATCTGCTTCAATCGCTGCTATTATTTCTTTTAACTCCTTGTCATCAAATTGTTCAAAAAACTCCGCAGAAAATTGCAGTCAAAAATCACCGTAATCGGCCATTTTGCTCGACTATGTTGCAGACGAACGCTAAATTGTATAGTAAACTATGCATTTCAATCAAAGAATATTGGAAAAAGTATAAAAAGGGTATTAGATATATTTATTTCCTGAATTAAAAATTCAAAAGCTGAAACAATCGTTTCACAATGATGTGTCTGCAATGTTTATTTATATTGTAAACCGAAAGTAGTCCCAGAATTTATCGATGAGTAAAAAATTCCAGATCAGTAACACGTGACCGTTTACATCCAATCATATTGCAGAAAATCCGTTTCATTCGGAAAAATTGGAATTATAATACCATGAATTCGATCATTGCCTCTAGCTCAGTTTGGGGAGTTGAGTTATAGTATTGTGAATTTGATCGCTTTCTAACCAAGCTAGGTCACCATAGCACTATGAATGGTGTCGTTCTGTTCTACGCCATCAGATAAAAGCAAATCTGCCGAAAGTTATCGTCTAGGACTTCTTTTCTTCACTTGGGCTTTACTGACTAATAACACAAAGAATACCATTGGAGTAAGCGAGTCGTAGATTATATATGGTGACTCATGATCGCAGATATTGACCAGGATTGTCAGGTATTATGTAACATGTTCTTCTGTGACGTCTAGAAAAAAAAATCATGCATTTTCATGTGTGTCAATTAGCTTTGTTGCAATAATATTCAGATTTTTATGCTGAGACATATATTGTCAATAATGCATGTGTGTACATTTACGTTTAGGCCTTGTCCAGACAATTTCTAAAACTGACCCTTTTATTCCTTTTTCCTGGCACTATATTGGATAGCTTGTGCTAGTTGTGGTTTGTTTCGATATCAATGGGTCACCAGAAATGTGAAGTGATGAGAATATATTAATTATAGCTGATTCTTAACGTCAACTGACACCTAAATGACATATTAGGTCAACACTGTAAATTCTTTTCAATGAAATGTATTGCAGGGCATGACTTCAACTTGCAGAAAATGTTGATGTTGACTTAATTTACTTTGGCAAGCACACAAGGCATGAAACTCGCACATGATCATCTACTTTTTTGACAACTCTGAACATAAAAGTTTTGAGTTCAAACCTAGTGCAATAGTAATGGAATCTATTCTGGGGTTTGCACAGAGACAAAGAAATCCCAGTCAAGGGATTAAATTATTTGCCTCCCTACGAGGCCGAGTTTGGAAATATATAATGTAACCCCCAGCGACTGAGATTTTTCTGACCCAATGTTTTCCTTGAAAGCAAAAAGAACTCTTCACTTTTGCAATATAGTTCACGCGCAATGTCTGTTTACATACGGCACATTCATACGAATATGTTAATGAGGGCTGTGGCGTAACCGTTCCTTCCGAAGTACACAATTTTTATGCGTGAGCAAAAAATAACAACATAAAACGTTTCATAGTAGTGAGTATTATCACATTTAATATATCGATGTTATATGAACTTAAGAATAAAAAATTAATATTTATTAGAAGAAAAGGTTTCATTTTTATTAGTTGCAATTTAGAAAAGTTACCTTGTAAATAATGAAACGATACTGGGTACATACCTCTATACAGACCAAAACGAAATAACACATTTCTGACTGCTATTAAATTTTCTGTCGTTTTTAAGAGAGTTGTGATGTTTGACATAGATATATTCTCACGCTGGAGTTTCTAATGCGTTTAGAAGCCAGATCTGGCAAGTATTCTTCATAGCCGTTTACTTCATTAATGCGTTAAGCTTTCGTCGCTCATATGGTCCAGGTGCATGTACTTGAGTTACAGAGACAAGGTAAAATAGAAGGTCAGGGTCACCAAAATCACTTGGACGTTTGTGCATAAAATATTTGTAGATATTTAGAGGACATTGATCTAGAAATAGAGAGTTAGTGTACATCCTTGGTTTGTCATTTCTTGTGTTTCTTATGTCCTCCCGTGTCCTCGTCTTCGTCTGTCTCTCGTTAAACTCAAAATATTCTAGTTGAAGTTCGTAATCTTGCTTCAATGATATATCTCCCCACTTTATGTTTCTGTTTTCTTCACCCCATCCCCGTACCCCAAAAATGCAAAGTATTGTTAAACCATAAAGTGTTAAGTGAACTTGACGTGTGATGGGGCCCAACAAATGAGTATTCCAACAGTTTATTGAAATCATCATCAGTGACAGCCTCAGCAGTTTTGAGTTTGTTTCCTTTTCCCTTCTTCTTCAGATATTCTGTTTACATTTTAGGGGCTCTCTGGTATGGAACGCCACGCTGTCTCAAGATGATAACTTTCATTATGTGATGTGGAAACCTCTTTATATGATGTGCTTTCGTACTTACATGATGTGCAAACATCGTTATATGCGGTGCTATTGTCCTTATATGATGTGCAAACTTCTTTATATGCGGTGCTTTCGTCTTTATATTATGTGCATATTTCTTTATACGCGGTGCTGTCGTCTCAGATATCGTTCAAACTTCCCATCATACCTATAATAGCTAATTATTGATTATAAAACGTCTTGTAGCTAGTGTAGCTCCCTTTCTCTCTCTCATAATTTGTCATCCACATCGGAGAGGCCTTAAATTGTTTTTTGAGTCAAGTTCATTAATTTATAAGATACATTACGTTTTAAACCCATGAATAAAATTCTTGTTTATTACATACTATTTACTTGGGGTAATTAGTTCTTCATTCTTGTACTCATTCACAAATTCCTGTCTCTGTTAACAAACTGAAATTATTTCAAATGCATCATTCTATTTGCTCATACATTATTCTTTAAATTAATATTTTGTGTTATCTGCCAATATGTAGGCTTTTTTACCTGTCAGTGTTGTTTGGCTCGTATTCACTTTCATCATTCTGACGAACTGAAAGAAAAAATCTTGAGAGAATGTTGTTTAGCATAGGTGCTGGCACTTCATGCATGGGGCGTGTCTCATTGTTTTTCTCTAGATATTCTTCTAGTACTTTTGTGTCTCAATGTTTTACGTTTGGTATTCATATTTTCATGCTCTGAAACAAAATTTGTGACAAATTGTTCGTCCACTTCTGTAAATGTGCTCTCTTTGACAGTTTCAGGTTTTTTATTTCCACTCCTGATTTGGTTATTTTCTCAGACGAAAGTTGCTTGGGTTTCAGAGACACCTGTATTTCAGTTGTTTCTCAGACATCAAGAAGAAAGGAGAGATCTTCTGCCTCGTGCTTTGGTGAATTTTCAGAAATTACTAATTCATGTTTAGCAAAATTTTGGAAACTTCCATCGTCCAAACGACGTACTGCATACATGGAATAGGTACCCAGTGACTGGTAAGCATTTACGATTTTTGCTCTCCTACCTTTAAGAGTCACGATGTTCCCTAGCTTGTAGTCGATTTTGTTTTTGTCTTATCTTTAACGTTGTTGTTTTTAAATCTTCTTTTTGTAAGGTATTTGTTTCTCTCCCAAAAAATTATTTTCGTTAAATTTCCCAAAGTGTCGGCGTTTATTTGATCGGAAAACAACTCCATCACGCCAAGCAGAAGACAACAACGGTTGCGTCCCTTGACAAAGTTGTACCTAGCGAGTGGACACCATGATTGAGACGACTGGTCTGAGATAACCAGACTGATATAGGAAAAGTAAGGTTAACAAAACAGGTATATTTCTCTGTTGCATGAGTGAGAAAAGTGTAAATATCATTCAATACTCTTCTTTCATTATTAAAAATTTGTATCTTTTCGTAATGTGAATGATCTAATTTACATGAATAGATGCTTCCCGAAAAGGTCACTAGCAGACGATATTCCGCCCATTTTACCTGGACTATGGCAGCCTGGAAGTTCCTCATATACACGACCACCAAACAGACAATTTTAACAAGGCCCACTGAAGCAAAGTCGTCTAATAAACTACAATTATTGATACGAACAGAAAGCCTGATTTGCGTTCTGTTTATGTAGGTATGTAACAGTATCATGAGATTCATCAATTTATTTCAACTTCCAAACACCATATAATCTCAACGGTAAATCTGCAAGCATACCACAAATATGGCTGATGATGACATCATTCTGGAACAATCTATTTAGGAATCAATATACTGCAACATTTCCAGTTGCACCCTCTCCCGAAAAGTGAAGCTTTTGATTGTATAATCAAGACTGATTAACGCACTTCTGGCTTGCGGCATGGATTTAAGTTGGTATGGATTTAAGTTGGCATGGATTTAAGTTGATATGGATTTAAGTTGGCATGGATTTAAGTTGGTATGGATTTAAGTTTCTTTCTTTGACAAAGGAAATCTAGAGTCTTAATGTACTTTATGCAGGGATTGTACGCCCAGAAAACTACACCCCCAGGTGTTTTTATGTGTTGTCATGACAATGAAACATTGTTTTTACTCTATTCCTAAAATAGCCCTGTTTAGGCCGCCACACCATATTCATGACTGAAACCGACACAAAGATGCTGATGAGCATGGAACCTATTCTAAGATTTAAAATTGACCCCGAAAGGTATTTGAACTTGTTTTCCCTGTCATGATATAAACTCCGTAATCACGTACGTGGTGGATGGGATGGTTATTGGTTGGGTGGCTTGTTACGAAAAGTTACAGCAAAGTATTTGATATGTCACGGCGGTACACCATTGCTTATTGACGAATATTAGCATAGAAAATATTAATTACCTGACACATTTGGAGAACACAAGTTTTGAATCGGTGAACGGAAATGTTTGAGCGGAAGTATCACTCATATTTTTATATCGGTCTTGCTCGTCGGTGAAATTGTAATATATGCTCTTTTGGTAAAATTAATGATGTTATTAGAAAAGAGTTTTTGCTTTTTATTCTTTCATATTTACACTTTTCGACGTATAAACTTAACTTTTCATAGATTTGTTTTCCATCCATTGTCTGCCAGTGGATTGCAACAATTGCATTATATTCCCCTTGGATCATGTGACTATAACATAAGCAACATGTCTTTGAGAGAGAGAGAGAGAGAGAGAGAGAGAGAGAGAGAGAGAGAGAGAGAGAGGAAAAAGCCTGACTTCAGAGTTATGAACACTGTAGTATGTTGCCCTGGCCTCCCACGATGTTC